>PVJN01016995.1:0-41381 GCA_004026805.1 Lasiurus borealis
AAAAAACAAACAAAATCACACAAACAAAACAAGGTTAAAGGAATCATGTTTCCTGATTTCAAAACTTACTGCAAGACAATAGTAATCTAAATATAGTAATCTAAATATTGGTGATAGTATATCATGGGCACATAGACCAATGGCATAAAATTGAGAGTCCAGAAATAAACTCCTACATCTAACCAATTCTATATGACAAGAGTGCTAAGACAATTCAATGGGAAAAATGGTAATGGGAGGATACCTGTATATTCACATGCAAAATGATGAAGTATGATTTCTTACTTTACATCATATGCAAAAACTAACTCAAAATTGGCCAGTGATCTAAATATAAGAGCTAAAATCATAAAATTCTTAGAAAAACACACAAATCTTCATGATCTTGACTTTGATGATAGATTCTTATATATAACCAAAGCATAACCAACAATCAACAAAATAATTTAATTGGATATCTTCAAAATTAAAAGCTCTCATGCATCAAACTATATTTTCAAGAAAGTGAAAAATAATCCAGAGAATGGGAGAAAATATTTTCATCCATAATGTCCAATAAGGGCCAGAATATATAAAAAAAACTCTTATGACTCATTAATAAAAATACAAAGAACCCAATTTAAAAATGAATAAACCCTTGAACAGATATTTCTCTAAAGAAAGATATATAAATGGCCAACAAATCATGAAAAGCTGCTCACCAATATTAGATCTTGGGGAAAATTCACTGTGAATTGCCCTTATACTCAGGAGAATGTGTATAACAATAATTTTAAAAATATATTTTATTGATTTTTTTTTTACAGAGAGGAAGGGAGAGGGGGAGGGAATAGAGAGTTAGAAATATTGATGAGAGAGAAATATCCAGCAGCTGCTTCCTGCATACCTCCTTCTTGGGATATGCCTGCAACCAGAATCAAACTTGGGATCTTTCAATCCACAGGCCAACACTCTACCCACTGAGCCAAACCAGTTAGGGCAACAATAATTTTTTTAAAAAGAAAGATGACACAGTGATGTTGAGAATGTGAAGAAATTAAAGTATTTTTATATTGCTGGTGAGAGTGCAAATTGATTGCAACCACTGGCGTTCTTCAACAAAGAATTACCGTAAGACGCCACAACTCCACTCCCAGTATAACTAAAAGTAGGAACTCAAACAAGCAAATGTACTGTATACTCGTATTCATGGCAGGGTTCACAATAGCCGAAACATGGAGAGTCCAAATATAAATCAATAGTGAATGGATAAACGAGTTGTGGCATATAGATAGAACATATGCAACTATAAAAAACTATGAAGTACAGAGTGCAAACTGGTGAATGCAGGGGCTAGAGGGAGGAAGAATGATGAGAATTTGCTAAATGGGTAAAGGGCTTCACTTTGCAGTGATGGAAATATTTGAAATGTTGAGTCAGATTTCACAACATTGCAGCAGTAAATGTCTTTGAATTGCTTACTTTAGAATGGTTAATTTTATGTTATAAGAATTTCACCTCAACACCTTATTTAAAAAATACCATATGATCTCACTTATATGTGGAATCTAAAAAATAAAATAAGTGAAAATACAAAAAATGGACTCATAGACAGGGAATTGGCTATATTAAACTTTTTTAAAAAAATTCTCAGCTGAGGACATTTTTTTCATTGATTTTTAGGAAGAGTGGAAGGGAGGGGGAGAGACAGAGAGAGAGAAAAACATCAAGGTAAGAGAGACACATCAATTGGTTGCCTCTTGCACACACCCTGACCAGGACCTGGGATCAAGCCTGCAACCAAGGAACTGCTGAACCCAGGACCCTTCATTCTGCAGGCTGACGCTCTATCCATTGAGCAACAACATATTTTCATGATCATTTATTGAGTTCATTTATATGTAGCAGAAAACATAATTTCCACCATCTTGTTTCGACTTTGCAACAGTATTATGATGTAGATACTATCACTGCTTGGTAAACCTTGGGCAGAGTACATGTTGATTGAATACATTTCAAATGGATTAATCTCACTTTACCAATGAAGGTGCTGACGCTTAGAGGGGCTAAGTCACTGTCCAGGGCCCACTCACTGCCAATGAGAGAGCCAGGTCTCAGACTTAGACTCACATCAATCTGTTGACAAAATTACACAGTTAGCTCCAAAGCCTAAGATTCTTTTCATGTCTGCCAAGTCAAGGAGACATTCTTTGCTTTTCTTTTGAACAGACCTCTGTAACCAATGATATGGTAACAGTCTGTCCCTTCCTTTAAAAGAGCAGGTTGATTTGCAGCATTCACTCTAAAAGTGCCAGCCTTGCAAGTAGCATCGAATATCATTTAGCCACAAACATCCCATTTGGGCTGCACTGTGCATATTTTATGAGGTTGTCCCTACTCTTTCTTCAGTCCTTCAATCAGTAGAGAAGGCAAATTAAGAAAGCATTACCAATTGAATGCCAAAATTGAGAAGTGGTTACAAATACTTACTGATTCCCACATGGAAAAGAAGTCCATCCTGAAGTGGCTGGGGTCATAACAAATTTTTATAGACTGAAAAAATGTGTTTTGGGAAAGACAGGAATGTAGAGCTGTCCCATAGCCTTAAGTTCTCCTTCATGTATTTGGTTTCCAGGGGAAAAGCCTGATTGCCTGTTTCCAGTTATAACTGTAGTTAAAATGTTGACAGAGCACTGCTTGGAAATTCCAGTGGGTGACCCTACACCTGAAGCATGCTAAATGTAAATGACGGAGATGTGGTTCCAGAGCTAGAACCAGGCTGTGCAAGGGAAGCCTTTCTCAAAAAAGAGAGCATCTATCTTATAATATCTAGGAAGATACAGAGATGTAGCTTTGTAATTTACATATATATTTAACATAATATTTTATAACAGAATGTATTTAATTCTATCTAATAAAAGAGCAATATGCAAAATGATCATACCTTCGCTATACCCACAAGCCATGCCCACCAGCCAATCAGAGAGAGTATGCAAATTAACCCAACCACGACGGCTATAGCCACAGAGACAGCAGGAGGGCGGTTTGGGTTGTCCCTGGTGATGGAGGAAGCCAAGCTCTCAGGCCTCCACTTAAGGCAACAAAGTTCCAATGGCTGTGCCAGCAGAAGGCTTGGCTCTGCTCCAGGCTACAAAGTTTTAATTGTAGAAGATAAATAAATCCCAGATACCAGGGCCTCTGCTTGGGTCACCAGGGACATGGCTGGCCTGCAAACCACCACAGGCCCCTCTCCAGGCCACCCCATGCCCCAAGAGAACACCCATCCTGATCTAGGAAAACCTTCAGGACAAACCAGCTGGCCCTCACCCATGCACCAGGCCTCTATCCTATCCAATAAAAGAGTAATATGCAGATTGATCATCACTCCAACACACAAGATGACTGCCCCCATGTGGTCAAAAGATCCTTCCCCCATGTGGACACAAGATGACCACCACAAGATGGCCATCAGGGGAGGCAAGTTGTCAGGGACCAGGCCTGCAAGGGAGGGCAGTTAAGGGTGACCAGGCCTGCAGGGAAGGGCAGTTTGGGGTGAAGAGGTCCACAGGGGACTGCAATTAGGGGCAAACAGGCTGGCAGGGGAGCAGTCAGGCATCAATCAGGCTGGCAGGGGAGTGGTTAGGAGGTGATGAGGCTGGCAGGAAGAAGCAGTTAGGGGCAATCAGGAAGGCAGGCAGGTGAGCAGTTGGGAGCCAGCAGTCCTGGATTGTGAGAGGGCTGTCCAGGTAGGATCAGGCCTAAACAGGCAGTCAGATATCCCTCAAGAGGTCCCAGATTGGAGAGGGAGCAGGCTGGGCTGAAGGACACCCCTCCCACCCCCATGCATGAATTTCATGCACCAGGCCTCTAGTATAATATAATATCACATGTGCATGTGTGAGTTCAGAAACATATAAAATATGTAGTGTTTTATAAATATTTTTAGATAGTACTTATGTAAGTGTCAAGTGCCTTCATGCCCATGGATCTATTACAATTCATATGAACACAATAGTGTGTACTTCTTTAAAAAGGACAGTCTTTACTTCATCTCATAATCCCACAGTACTATTTTTAATAATTATAAAGTTTATTTCCATATTTTATTAATTTTCCTTGTAAGAAGTGGACCTCAGGAAAAAAAATCATGGGAGAAATTGATAATATTTTCTGCCAATGAAGCAAGGACATTAATGCTTATGTCTGGATAGTAGAAAGAAGAGGGATAGAAGCTCTTTTTCTCTTATAATAATAAGAATTGATAATAAATTACTAAAAATTCATTACTTTGACAATTTTATAACAAAGAGATGTAGCTATTTACTGTCTTGAATTTTTGTTTACCATATCAGAGCAGCACTATATTTTAATATTAGGAGGTAAATTAGCTATACTATTTATTATTATTTCATCATTGAGTTAAAGTACAAGTATCAATATAGCCCAGATCAAATATGCAAGTCAACACCCTGAAAAGGAAAGGGCACTGAATTTTGAACTGTGGACAAGGGTTCCCTACTTCATATTAGATTCTCTTAAGTCAGTAGAAGGAAATTGGCTGTCTCCCCAGTAGCCTGTGAAAGGTGAGCTGGCATTGCTACATGTCTCTCACATTTAAAATTGGTAAAATCTAACAGCTCCACTTGAATCCATTTCGAACTCTAAAGGAAATATCATTCCACAATGAAATGTTTTGCCTTTATTTCTCACATCCATGTTGGCTTTAAAAGTGTGTCCTTACTCTTTTAAGAATTTCAAGATTCCAGGCATGAAGCTAAAATCACATCTGCAGGAAAGAAGCTAAAAGTCTCAGATTCTTGTCTTTCACCTGGATCTTTTTCAAACATATGAATCCTCAGGGAAGAGTTTTACTTTTATTTCTCATTAGCATAATTTTAGATTAATACTAAGGGGCAATAAATAGCAGCCTGGCTCTTTTGTTCATTTTACGTAATTTTAAAAATCATTGTTTTTCATGCTAAAAGACGGTAGTCATGTTATGATTAACTTTTAATTATGTAATATCCCTGAGATCTCCTTTTGTAAATATCTTTAAATGATAAAAGAAAGGCAAAGTTCTCATCTGAAGACAAAATATATCTATTTACTGGAGTGATATAATACTAACACAGGATTATTTAAAACTATATTTTAATAATAAACATTATACCAGATTTTGCACCTCTGTTTTTATTTGCCTTGCCTTCTTGGTGTTATGGGGATAGCATAAGCAAATTTAATATTCATAATGAAGTGTAGTTTTATGAGAGTGGCCATCACACTCATTCTTGATTTAAAAATAAAAAACAAGGTATTAAGAATCATCTGGTAGAAAGTATGAAATGTGGACTTCAGGCTGTATGCCCATAAATTTGGTGTAAAGGGGATAGGAACAGGAATTTTAAAATAGCATACCCAGTGATAAAGAGGAAAGTTCACATTGCATTTTGAGAGTCTTATCTTAAGACTTTTTCCTATCCCAAATCTTTTTCTTTCCCTATAACTGTTAGGAATGTAACACACTTGGCATGAATAGGGAGGCCATATTCTCCTGGGTGTTACGGCTCCATTTATAGAAACTTAAGATTTACACAGTACATTGAAGGCAAAGGGATGACGAAAAACAAGGAGCTTTGCATAGTCATTCCAAGTGCCACATCTTTTAAATAAAACCAATAAATTATACACAATATTTTATGTTCTGTATACAAATAAAAAGAGGCCTCTTCATGGCAAGTTTATTTAATAACTACCACAATCTTTTATTCTGAAGGTGCACGCACAGAAATGATTTTCTATTGTCATTTCCACATATTTTCACCAGCATGAAGGGGGAAAATTGCTCACACTAATAAAGAGCCATGCATAAATATTGTATAACACTCTTATTTAAAATTAAGAACCTCTCTTCAGCAGCAGTGCTCAAAGGAAAATGATTGCTCCTATGTCTAGTAAAAAAAAAAATCTTAAAATCATTTCAAGCATGAAAACATGTCTAGCTCTTAAGGTGAAAAAAACAAAAAACAAAAATTGACAGTAGCCATAAGGAAGGAAGTTAAAAAAAATCTTCCCAAAATATAGCTACCCAATTATAGCAACTGGAAGACACAATGGCATATTCACTATTTCCTCAACAATTGTCACTCTACGTCATGCCGAAGCTTCCGACTTGAATGGGGTCCTAGAACTAATCATGGGCTCTCCTGCTCTGCACAGCAGTTCTAGAGAAACTCCTGGCACATAATCTTTTTCTCAAGGCAGTTTCTTCATTCTGTTTTCTTTCGTGTGTACTTGAATGAACAACATTGGAAAGTAAACTTTTAAAGGATGGATAATAATTCAGAAAATAAAAGTATTTCAGTGGCAAACTACCTATAAAAACAGGAATTCAGCAGTCAAGAAAGTTTGATTCTAGTTAAATGTACATATGTATATTCATACCTACATATTTTATATGTCATAAAGATTTTATTACATTAATTTTAATTACTTTAATAAAGGATAATAAATTTATACCAAAGTACTCAAAGTGACCTCTTGTGTTCAGTTCAATACTCCTTACACATACTTTTAATATAATCTTTACTTGTGCTACTAGAGAAGACATATTTGTATGACATTTTATTATTTTTATCATTATATATTAGTCTCTTGAACTTTATATAAATAGGATTACACAGTACATATTTATTTGTGTCTGGCTTATTTCACTCAGCAAAATAATGTTGAAGTTCGATTATGTTGTTTAGTATACCTGTAGTTCATTTTCAATTGCTACTTAGCATTTCATTTCATAAATGTATCAAATTTGTTCATTCTCCTACTGAAGAACATTTGGGTTGCTTCCCCTTTGGGGTTTTTATCAATGTAAATGCTATGGACATTCTGGTATAAGTCTTTTTATGGAAATGCGCACTTCTTTTAGACTTATACTTTGGAATAATGGAGGTATTATTCTTGACCATTGGGTTTAGTTTCAAACATTTTTCCAGGTAGGCTTATGGAAGTCCAGGTCCTCCAAGAGGAAGACACTAAGATGGGACTAAATGTACAAAGGTTTTATTAGGGAAAGCATCTGTAAGAAAAAATAGAGACTACGCTTGGAAAGGCAGAGATCTGTCAAAGGGTGATGCATTCTGAATCCCTTGTTAAGGTTGAGGAGAAGGGAGGTTGGTGGAAGAATCCTAAAGCTACCAGAAAGGCTCTTTGTAGTTGGAAAATTATATTCTCATAGGGCCAGGTTCATTGTTCCAAATCCAGAGCCTCTATGTTAAACACTACTCCCTGCCAACTTTCAGGAGGCCTGGATTTTAAAATATATGATAATTTATTTAATATGTTACTATAAATAAATAGTTTATGTAGTTATTTTATAAGATAATTGATAGAGATGATTTTATAACTTATAAGACAGTTTATAGGAATTAAATTATGCAGATTTTTAAAAAGTGCCTAACTTTCTTGAATTTTAAAAGCTAGTAAAAGTTTACGAGTCTTTACTTAAATTTATGAAGGCTTTCATAAAATTAACATATTAAAAATAAGAGGTGAATTTCATAAATATAAAATGGCAGATGGTATTGCAACTTTTGAGAATGGAGGTAGCATTTTAACAACCAACAATTTTCAGGTGTTTCAAAAAAATTAGTCTTGAGCATCCATGATATGCAACACACATGTGTACAGAGATTGATTAATCATATATATTCATAACTTATGAATCTGTGAGGTCATATTTTACATCAGCAGCTAAACTGCATGTCTATTTTATTTTGGGCACTTTAATGGGAACTCCAGAAAGTAAATCATTCAAGCCGTATTAAAAACCTTTTAGCCCTTGGGAGCAGACAATCTTTTAGAAAGAAAAGGAAGTTCTGCCTTAAGAAAGAGGTTACATTATGTCATTTGGGAAGGAGGAACTGATTAGCAGTTCTTGATGGGAAGATAAAGTGCAGAAATAGGCCATTATTTTTCTGCAGCTTGATTTCTTAATGATATTTATTATATTCTACTAGAGGCCTTGTGCATGTAATTCATTCTCTGGTCCTCAAACTGGCCTGTACTCTCTTACAATCTGGAATCCCTCGGGGGATATCCAACTGCCAATTTAGTTGGACATCCTTCTCAAAATCCAGGACCACTGACTCCTAACCACTTGCCTGCCTGCCTGCCTAACTGATGGCCCCTAACCACTTGCCCGCCTGCCTGATCACCCCTAATCGCTTCTGCCTCAGCCCCCACTGCCACAGCTTCATTGGGAAGGTCATCTAGAAAGATGTCCAGAATGACATCTAGATGGTCGTTTGGCTATCTGGTCTACTTAGCATGTTATGCTTTTATTATTATAGATTTATAAAACTAATATATGCTTCTTATATATAGTCAAGTGAATACTTTTATATAGAAAAGAAAATAATAAACATTTTTATGTAAATTCATTACTTACTATTTGGTTGTATTTTCTTCCAACAATTATCTATCTAAATATATATATAAAAGCCTAACCAACCATTATGACTGGAAGACTGGAAAACCAAATGACTGACTGGTAGGTATGATGTGCACTGACTACCATGGGGCAGATGATCAATGCAGGATCTGTCTCTGGTGGTCAGTGCTCTCCCACAGCCAAACTCCCATGGCTGGCTAACATCCTGCAGTCCCTACCCCCGGCTGGCCAGCCCTGAACAGCCCTGAATTGGGCAAGAGGGTCCCCATCAGCCCAATTGCTAGCCAGGCTGAGGGACCCCATCCATGTATGTTTTGTGCACCAGGCCTCTAGTATATTTATATTTGCATATGCATACCTATATATATATATATATATATATATTAAAGCAACTGTTACAACCAGTTGACTGCTCAACCAGTGGACCAGTTGCTATGATGTGCACTGACCACCAGAGGCAGACACTTGACTCAGGAGCTTCCCCACTGTGGTCAGTGCACTCCCACAGCAGGAGCGCCACTCAGCCAGAAGCTAGGCTCACACCTGGAGAGCTCAGCTGCAGTGGTGGGAGCCTCTCCCACCTCCGTGGCAGCTCTAGCAAGCGACAGTGATGCAGGTACAGCAGGACTGGGATGAGTGGGAACAGCACAGTGCCTATCTCTGGCTTGTGCTCCTCCCCAGTTGCCTGCTTCTTCATGCACTGTTACATCCTTTAGGAAATCCCCTGCAGGGATAGGGACAAAACTGGCCATCCAAAATCCCCTTAGGGGTTCTGGATTGTGAGAGTGCTCAGGTCAGGCTGAGGGACCCCACCAGTGCATAAATCCGTGCACCAGGCCTCAAGTCTGTCTGTCTGTCTGTCTATCTATCTATCTATCTATCTATCCATCTATCTATCAGTCTATCTATCTATCTATCTATCTATCTATCTAAAATCTATCTATCATCTATCTATCTATCTATCTATCTATCTATCTATCTATCTGCACACACATACAGACATATATATTCTTTTTAAAAACAAAGTTGATATATACTGTATGCAGAGTTGGCATTTTTTACTATTATCTTGTAAATATTACAAATTTCAAATATAAGGTTTTAAATTAAGCATATGATAGAACATTACATAGCTCCAATCAAATCTATATAATATGCTTTTATTGTTTCTACTGAAGTCCAAAGAATTCTCAGAATTTTAGATTCCTACACACTTAAAACAGTATAAAATACTTTCCAAATATAAATGATTTACAGAGTATTCATAGATTTTTATTAGTATAACAATAAAACTCAATGAAAACAAAGAAGTCCTATGCCCTGGGTCTGCATAGAATTGATTAACCTGTGAAACCACATGAGAACTTATTATCATTCAGAAATGTATATTTTTCTACTACAGTGATTCCCAACATGGTGTCTCTAGTTTCCTAGGGGGCCATGAAATAGTAATGAAAGCCTCTGAGCTATTTTCAGTATTTAAAAAACGCTGACTGTAAATCATATATTTATCTATAATAAAGCAAAATGCCAAAATGGCAGAAATTGAACTACTCAGTATAGTAATACTGCTTATCTTATATTAATTCAAAGATTTGATTGGCTGTTACATCCTTTTAAATAACTAAAAATTTTAATTATTACTTCATAAGTTTAATGTTTGGCCAAAATCTTTTATAATATGGCAGATGGGCTGGGATTTTCTTTTATTTATTTACTAGAGGCTCGGTACACAAAATGTGTGCACTGTGAGGGGGCCCCTCAGCCTAGCCTACCCCCTCTCACAGTCTGGGAGCCCTCAGGGGTTGCCCTACTGACAGCGTAGACCTGCTCCCCCCAGGAAGTAGGCCTAAGCCTCAGTCTGGCCTCCCTCTGTGAGAGGCGATCAGGCTGATCAGGGGAAGGCACCACCCCCATCACCCCACTGATGCTGCCACTGCCAGCTGCCACAGCCACCAAGGTGTTTTCATCAACATGGACTCCCTTCACCACGAAAAAAAAATGACAATTTTCTTTAAGCATTTTCAAGATGTCTCTCTCATAGGATATAATCTTTTTTTTCTTCTTTCTTTCCTTCTTTCCTTCCTTCCTTCCTTCCTTCCTTCCTTCCTTCCTTCCTTCCTTCCCTCCTTCCTTCTTTCCTCACCTGAGGATATTTTTCTATTGATTTTAGAGAGCATGGGAGAGAGGGAAAGACAGAAAGAAATATCAATATGAGAGGGACTCTTCAATTGGTTGTCTCCTGCTTGAGCCCAAATCTTGGCCCTGGCCAGGGAGGAGCTTGCAACTTAGGTACATGCCTTGGATAAGAATCAAACCTAGAACCTATGGTTGGCAGGCTAAGGCTCTATTCAATGAGCCAAATCTGCTAGGACAGGATATGACATTTCTTGGCCCCTCCAGCAACAGACCTTCATTTTTTCCTCTAGGAGTGAGGTGAAAAAACCCTACACCACCTGGCAGAGCCCCCCTGTCTTCCCGCTCTGAGTCTGCTCAAACTGCAGGGCATCCATGGCTTGCCTCACCTTGCACGCAGTCCCCTCCCACCCATCTGCACATGCAGCCTCCTCCTGAGCAGTCGTGATATTATGGCATCCCAGACAATGTGCATATTATCTCTTTATATAGAGATTTGTTTTTAGAAGAATGTTATTTTTGGTGAAAATAGTTAAGTGTAATTTCAAACCATATTTTCACACATCTCTTTGAATATAAGAGCCATAAGATATATCCTGATATTAGAATTGCTTATATGTGGGAAAAGCTAATAACAATTGTCAGGTATTTTCAATTATGAGTCACATCTTGATTTTAGTGATTAAAATATAGGGCCTAGAAATCAAAGTTAACAATGTTGTGCTATCCATGTTGCTAGCAATATAGGGTTATTAAAACTACTAGTGGCCCAGTGCATGAAATCCATACACATTGAAAGGGAATTAATTAGAGGAAATATTTTAATATTGCTATTTGCCCTTTCTCTATAATAAGAGTGTCAGAGATGAAAGAAAATTAATAAAATGCATATGAAAATCTCCCTCCTGTCAGAGTCTGGGGAGCATTGCGAGACTCAGACTCAAGTCCCTGCCCACCCATATGCACCTCGAAATTGCATGAGACCTACACCTGGCTAGCCCCATCCTGATTGGGTGAGACACAACCCCTAGACCTGGCTGGTCCCAATCCCATCAAGCCCCACTGGGTAGGGGATGCAGTCTCAGGTCCCCCAGCCCTGGTGCTGGGGTGGGAGACATGGTCTCAGGTCCCCTGCCCTGGCCTGGCACCACACAGCCTCAGATCCCTGCTGATCAGATGTTATGACACTGATAACTGATGTGTGATGACTATTTGCATATTAGCTTTTATTATGATGATGCTATGGATCTTGGAATTAAAATAATAACTATATCAAGGGTGATAAAATTAAAAATACCTCAAGTTTAATTAATGGGAAAGTGAATAGGCATAGTTAAACTTTGAAACGCATCCTGTTGGAGTTCGCCTGCATGGGTGTCATGTGAACTTGCTTCAGACCACCGCAAAAGCATCCTAATCGAATGCCTCATAGGGAACAAAACAAGCACCGGGAGCCATGTAATTGAAATATTTAATTTCTAGTAGTTTTTGAACCCATGCAACAATTGCTGTTTTCCAAGTGAGCATATCTTCTGTTCATAGCATTATTGGTATGAGAATATCAAAATATGTTTTTATTGGAATTTAATGAATGAGAAGCCTGGAGTTCAGAGAGGATAAGAGACTTACCTAAGGCCCTGACTGGTTTGACTCAGTGGATAGAGTGTCAGCCTGCAGACTGAAGGGTCCCAGGTTCGATTCTGGTCAAGGGTATGTACCTTGGTTGCAGGCACATCCCCAATAGGGGCTGTGCAGGAAGTAGCTGATAGATGTTTCTCTCTCATCGATGTTTCTAACTCTCTATCCCTCTCCCTTCCTCTCTGCAAAAAAAATCAATAAAATATATTTAAAAAAAGAAAGACTTACCTAAGGTTGCCCAGTTAGTTAATACCCAAGTCAAAACAAACACTGACCAATTTTGCCTTATAAATGTGTTTATCTCTGAATGCCTCTTTCTTATTCCTGATAAGCTTACTTTTTTAATAATAATAGTAGAGTATTCCCTCTAGCAAAATAATGTGAGTTATTAAAGCAGGCATGCATTCTTTTAACAGCAATAAAAAGATAATGGTGTTTCACTGTAATCTACTTATTTGGTATTTGGAGGTTTTGGATACCAAGTGTTGTTGATATGTATCTATTTAGCAATATCAACACAGCTTTTTAAGAGTTGTTTATTGCCCTCTATAATCCACATTTCTAACTTAAGGTAAAATATCAAAGCTTTAATATTAAATAGTAGTTGATAAATTGTGATTGGGCTTAGGCCTACCATTGATTATTGGGTCAATGGATCGTAAGTAGGTCAATAGATAGTTTTTCCAGATGATATCCACATATTTTAAGCTGTATAGTAATTATATCTATTTAATTTCTACCTCCTTTATAAAACTGCCAATAAATATTTTCACTTAATATTTTTATATTATGTGTTAGAGTAAAACTTTTTAAATCCCTATTGAGGCTAGAGCTATTATGAATAACAGAGTGTAAGGTAATTATTTTTACACCAAAATATACTTTTAATGCAGGTATGTATTTTATTTTGATATTTTTAATGCAAATATATATAATGTCCTGATATGAATAAAAGTCTTATCACTCAATGATATTAATTATATACATATACAGTAGCTACCTATAAGTTTTCACTATACAGTGCACACTTCAGCAAATTTTTTAACACTGTCATATTGTAGATAGTTAATTCCAAGACTCAAAGACTTCTTTGTCCATTTTACCTGTTTAATCAGATTGACTATGTCAGATACCTTCTATGTGTATTTCACATCCTCCTGATTTAGGGCTTTTGGTTACTTTTTCCAGTGCCAATTATATGCTAACTAACTAATTACACACAGGACAACTGGAGAGTGCCTGGCATCCTGCTTGCTCCACTTTTGCATCTCTATGCTGAGGCTTCTTTATTAATTTATAGGTCCAAGATGCCAGAAATCCATTCCATGTCTACATATGTGTTTCCTAAAAGTGCAGCAGGAATATTTCTCCCTTCTTCAACAGGATGAACTGTTATGAGAAGAGTTTATTATCTTTTAGAAGAAGGCCACATACGATTGAGCAATCTGCCATACTTAATTCTAAGATAATGTATATTCTACTTGTCTCTTTTCCCCTTCTCCAACTTCTTCCCACTCCTGCTCCCTAGGATATACTTGCAAATATAAGCACATAAGCCTATGCCTAAAGCTCTGTTTTCTAGTGAAAACAGCTAAGATAGTGGCTATGCATCCTGGTTTACTGTTTTGCATGTAAATAGTGTAATTAAAAATAGGACTTCCTGCCTTGGTTGCTGTGACTCAGTCTTTGAGCATTATCCTATGAAACAAAAGGGCATGGGTTCAATTTCTTGTCAGGGCACATGCCCAGGTTGTGGGGTTGATCCCCCAGTAGGGGAGGTGCAGGAGGCAGCTGATCGGTATTTCTCTCTCACATCAATGTTTCTCCTTTCTTCCTCTCTAAAACAAATAAAATATATTTAAAAAATAGGATCTCCTTTCATAATTAAAAGTGCCCCGATTTTATAATCAATACAATGATTGTTCTACTTCTAGTACAAATAAGAAGTGTGATAGCTAATATTGAGACAATGAAGTAATTCTAGATTTCCAGCTACTTATTTGTCTAGCTGAGTAGCTAACATAAAATGAAATTAAGTATTTGTTTAATGAATAATATAATTATTTAATTTTCATTGAATTAATGTTTAATAAAGCATATGATATATAACTTAATTAAGCATACTTAATTAGATAACGATAAATAAGATAACATAATTATGTAATGCTATAATTAGATTTTAACATTCTAATAATCAAAGGGCATGGAAAATAAAGCAAAGGACAATGCTAGTCAGAACACATTTAAAGAGAGAGCAATTATGGGAAAAAGAGTCATATAAGTCTCATGATGAAGAGAGAGAGAGAGAGAAACATCGCTGTGTGGAAGAAACATTGATTAGTTGCCTCCTGTATATATCCTGACTGGGGATTGAACCCGCAACCTAGGCTTCAATTCCCAGTAGGGCTACTGGAAATCCCAGGAATCAAACCCTCATCCTTTCTGTGTATGGGACAACACGCCAACCAACTGATCCACACTGGCCAAGGCTCCTCTGTTATTTTGATAACACATTGATAAGAATTGTTTTCTTGGAAAATATCACAGCCAAAAATATGCAAATAAACATATTAATGTATCACATTAAGTCTGTAAGTTTCATATCAAACTGATGGATTTCAGGGAGTTGAAAGGAATGAATGGGTGAATTATGTAATGAGGAAAGATAGCATGCAATGAATGTAGAAGAAAATGATCTATTTCTTACATTTATTTTATTTACATATGTTGTCCAGTTTATCAATAGTTCAATATGGGTGATTTAACTTAATGGAACGGAATCATATGTGTACATTGTTATATTTTAAATTTCTTCAGATTTTTTAAATTCCCAACCTCAAATTCATCTTTCAAATACTTCAAGGAAGATAAAAGTTATAAAAATAAAGGTGATATTCAGTGTTCCTTGTGTTAGTATTATTTAAGGGGCAAGTACCACTTTTGTTTTCAACTAGTAATTTAATGCCAGAGGAAACAATTACCTTTAATACTCATTCTTTAGCACAATTCTTTAGCTTGATTATATTTTGTGAGACTTTGTTTCATTATTTCAGCAAGTTGCTTTATTTTAAATTTAGTTAACCTTAAATGTGTCCATCATTAAATTTCAAGGAAAAAAAATGTTTACGGTCATAAGGTAAATAAATCAAAGTTGTGAAGACTAAGTTTAAATTCTAATTTGTCTCATTGTTTTTCAATAGATCCTTTAATCTCCTTCTAATACAATATTTTAAAATAAAAGGAATTATTCAGTATAGCTATTTTATTTTTATCTAGAATAGTCTTGCCAAGAAAATAATGCTAGGGTAACTTTCAACTACCATGCTCTTTCTGTATTATAGTGTCTTCTTAACCAAGTATATCATAATAGAGGCCCAATGCACACAGCCCCACACGCAGCACCCTCTCTCCCTGCCACTGATCATTCTGGAAGACGTTCTGCTGCTGTTCTAATTAGCATATTAGCTCTTTATTATATAGGGTGAACAGATTATAAACAATAAGTTCAGCAAACAAAGGTAGGCTATCATTTACTGTAATTTCAAAGTTTAGCTCCAAATGATCTCTCTTAGGAATTTTCAGAAATTCATGTAGCATTCCAACTTGGTAATTTCTTCATTTAATATTCTCTTGAGTTCATTAACTATGAATTTAGACAAATAAAATGAAGATTAATATTGATTGAAGTAGCAAACTATTAAGAGAGACAAATAAAAAAGAATTTTGGAAGCCTTTCTAGCAGACTAGAAATGATTGACTATATCTTGTCAGAAGATATTTCAGAATTCTACAGAAATAAAATGTTTGAAATACATGCATAATTAAGCATGTAATGTCTTTTGACACTGCATATTTTTATAGTTTCATTACTCCTTTTTTTCCCTAAATAATGTGTGTTTTTACACCATAACTTGAAATAAGGGCTTATCTTCAGGCTCCTGATAGAAATTATATGTAGTATATTTTTCCTCTTTCAATATAATTGTTCATAAAATGCTTTGAACAATGTTCATACATTTAGAAATTTTAACATTAGATTTCCATGTTGACAAATATTTTATGATTTATTTTGGAAGTGGACAGAATCAACTTTGTTCAAATCTGAACCTACCAACTTTCTCCCACATCTGTTCCCTGCAACCTCTTGCCCATGTCAAAAAACTCCAATCAAATTTCTTCCTTTAAAAAAATCTTAGTAATTTACTCTTTTCTCTTCTTCATAGTGGCATTGATTACATTTAATCCTCTAATATCACCATTGTACTTTCAGTGTGACCCCTTGAATACAAAAATCTGAGCATGGCTAAAATCTCTGGATCATTGTAGTAATAATTCGCATGCCCTGGGCTTTTACTATTTGCTTCACTATTCTCACTGCCTTATCTGAATTCATTCAACCAACGCCCATCATCATCCTCTGAGGTAGTTATCTTCATTTTCCAGGCGAAGGAACGGAGGCATGAAGAAGTTAAGCAACTTTCTGATATTCACACAACTAATGGATGGGAGAGTCAGGTTTCAAACTCAGGTGGGATGACTTTGCCCCAATGCTGTAAATTTCTTTCACTTGATTCTTTTATAAGCATCCTGTCATCTACAAACTGAAATATAAATTTAATTGCAGAAAATAATTGGTACCCTCTATGCATACCACTGTGTACTTGTCACTTCAGTGCACACAGGTGGACTCCCAACTCGCGCCTCTTGCATGTATGTGTCTCTACAGTCTGCTCTGCTGCTAGGGTGGTGGGTTGAAGTAGGAGTGAATTAGCATCTATCATTAACCAATGAGCACAGGGAGTCAGTGTATAAATACTGAAATCCCATTTGCCTGCTCAAGTGGAATAACTCTCAGGCTCCTATTGTAGGCTGGCTTTGGAGTTTGCCAAGGGAACAAAAGAGATTACATGTTAGCTGGCTTCAAAATAAGCCCTTAGTTATCTACTTGCCTTCCTATCTAGCATTTTTACTTGCCCAGTAATATTTTGGGAGCCACCTACTAAATAGACTAGCTGCACTTCCATCTTTTGCTTAAGTCCATTTTTTTTGGAGGGAGTCAAGTAAAGCATACAGTATGAAATTTAGCATCTGGATTTCTATTCTATCTCCTCTACAAACTCTCCCACCTTCTCTCTCAACTTTTCAGCATATGCCAACACATTTAGTCTCCTGGGTTTACCACACTCTCTCATTTTCCATGATTTTGTAGAGTCCAGGCTTTCCAAATTCTCCTCTGCATAGTCTGCCTGATTTTTTTTCCCCTTGTCGGAATCCTCAATTTAAAACAAAAATACTATCTCTCACATTATAAAGCCTGCCCTTACTCCCCGGGAAATGTAGAAAGCATTTGCCTTTGCCAGTATATTTTATGTTACATTAACATGGCAATTATCTCAGTGCTTTTAAGTAAACCAATCTGTGTTCCTACAAAATTCAAGGCACCTTGATGATATAAAATGGATCATTACATTTCTATAGTCCCAGAGTAAGCACTGAGTAAACATTGTCAAAAGATTGAGTGGGTGAGTCATTTTGTTACATCTCTAAGTATTTTTATTTACAAAATAATATTTAAACTTCTTTTCCTAAAATGTATTTTGTTTTACTATTAAATGGCCAAAAGATTTTTGTCCATCAAGCTTATTTTTAGGATTAAAGCTTGACATTATCAATAGACCCTTAGCCATGTGTCAATGTTACAAAGCTATCTACTGAATCACAAGATTTAAGCAAAATAATTTTGTAAATAACTGATATTATTTTAAGAGGAATTAAAAACATTAAATAAATGTAATTTGTATATTTTAGAGTGAAAGAGGTTTTAATTTGATGGGACTATATCCCATTATTTATACAATTTTATTATTTAATGCAACATAAGAAAATGTAAAAACATTTTTTAACAGTATTAGTATTATTACATTTTCTAGTTATGGTACCAAAAAGAATTCTTTAGGCAATTTATTAAAAGCTGTTAATATTATGAGCTAATTTCTGTTCAAATGATTCTATGTTGATTTATTACTTGAATAAGTATTATATGGAATCAAATGTTATCAGGGAAGGTTTCTACACATTAATTTACCTTTTACTTAAGCTAGATAAAATTTAGCTTTTTATTCATAAAGTAAAATTACTTTAAGAATTTTAAAAAAAATGTATTTCAGTTTTCTATCCCTAGGTAGTTTTCTATTAACTCTAAGAATAAGTCTCAATATAGAATTGTGGCAAAAATACAACAACAAACAAACAAACAAAGAACAAACCAATACCTTTGTTGTAAATATGTTCCAGGCAGAATTAGAACCCAGCACTTGTTCTTCTGGGTTAGCCTATCATTGTGTCACAGCTGATATTTGAAGCATGATTTTGAGAACTGAGAACTGAGTACAGTTCCTTTAGTGACGCTGTCAAACTGCCTCTGGAGCAGCTATTTGTGTGTCTGGTTCTTACATCTAACACTTTTCTTTTATCCACTTCCCATTTGCACAGAGAATTTTAAAGATGGACTCAAGTCCAGAAATTCAAAATTATGGTTCCCAAAGCAAGTGTGACTCAGCCAGGTTGTGAATTAAGGCAATAAAGCAAATGCCTATGTTCAGCTTTTTATTTTTATTCATTTCAAAAATGCTATTCCCTAGATTGGCCTCATGAGACAGACACCTCAGAGTGATTTGCTTCAGCAAACTTTTTACCCATCTGGCAATCCCTAGAATAAAAATGGAGCTGGCACAAGTGGCAGAAATCCCATTAACATAAAATGGGCCAGTCTCCTCCCTGCCTCAAGTGCATATTCTTTCTATGGCTCAGAACATTTCACCTCTCCTCGAACCTTTGCATATCTAAGCCCTCTCTTAGCCTTTCAAGTCTCAACTATAACTCCTTAGCCAACCAACATTCCCATTTTACATAAATTCATAGCTACTAATACATCTATTTCATAGCTGTTTTTAAATAATAGTGTATTTATGTATATATTTTATGCTTTCATCACTAGTACATATGTTAATTCCAGCAAGACAGGAATCTGCTGCATTCCCAGCCAGTAGTTAATATAGTGCCTTACTCCTTATAGACATTCGATAAGCATAAATTAATAAATGTATCTCCTCTGTATCTCCTCTTGTTACCAATATGTGCAGCCACTATATTAATTGGTTTTGGAAAATTATGTCCTTTAGATTTTCTATTGGCAACCTAGTAATCCTTCTTGTGCTAGTCAAGTAAGTTTTAATTTATCATTTTGTTAAAAGACAAAAATCTCCTTGTGGCTCTACTCTACCTCCAGATCATTTCTAAGCATATTTGCAGTGATTTACTAAAAAATAAAAATGGAGCATGGCTCTAGACTGGCTAAATGGCTGAGCATCCAAAGAGAGAATCTATTATATCCTTACATTCCCAGAAAAGAGTTTATAAATTAAATTATTATTAACTAAATAAAATAATGAATGAAAAAGAATCCATCGGAATACTTCATTGTACTATTTTTCACACTATAAACAACTTATATGTTTTAATTTTGTTAACTGATCACTAAAGGAACAAGGTAATTTATCATTTATTGGTTTAGGTAACATGATCTATTCTGCCCTATCTGTATAACTTTATAGGCTTCCCTTGATGCCAAAATGTCTTCCTTTTAAAACAGTTTCTGAAGATTTTCTTTTAAAAGTTAAAGTCATAAATTTTTAACCTAATGGGCCTCAATGTGGCAGATTAATTGTTACTCACTTTTACTGAATATTTACTGAATACCGTGTGAATTTTTAAGTCTGTGCTAAATGCTGGGCAAACAGAACCATGAAGCATGGAAGTCGGTCTCCAGGGATATACAATGAAGAAGCATAAGTGAAAAAGACAATATTATTAGGCAAGACACATCATGTGTAAATGAGTAGAAGTGACCAAACCTCTTCTAGGCGTTCAGAGAACTAAGTCACTGTATGGAAGAGTAGGGAAAGCTTTATGAAGGAGTTGAACTTACATGACAGGTAAAAAAGATACAGACCAAGTTCATGACAGACAAATGAAAAAGCATAAATAAGGCTGCAGGGGTTAGAATTCATATTCTGTTTAGGATTCAGGCAAATGAATGATAAGACACCAATGATAAGACAGTCTGTGGCAGCTGGAGCAGAGTATTGAGAGATGAGTTAGTTATATATGGTGAATATGAAGACATCACAGGCAAGTAAATATTAAACGGCTGTCAATGGGAGGGAACTTTTACTCTGCCTTCATAGAGTTAGGTACAGGGCCATATGAATTAAAGCAACTAAAGGCATGTTCATAGAAGAAAAATTTGTATGAACATCTTACATGTGCAGGAGTTAACAGAAGAGAAGTGAAAGTCAAAGAAGCGGTTTGACTCAGGGCTTATGTACCCTTTAAACAAAGAAAGGAGTGTTTGGGCTTCAAGGGACAGTAAGTAACAGGGAAGTGACTATGAACTGCATGGAGGAAGTAATAGTCTACAGGTTACTTTAGTGAGGTCTTCGTGCATACTCATCTTGGTGCCAATCTTCTATCTCAGGTGACGAGTGCTCTCTCTCTCTCTCTCTCTCCTCTTCTAGGTACAGGTGGGGACCTCCTCACAGAGGGAAATTTATGCTATACTTTTATTTTTATTTTTTATGTTTTTACTAGAGGCCCAGTACACAAAATCATTTACATTGGGGTCTCTTCAGCCTGGTCGGCAATTGGATCCAATCGGGCCATCTTGTTGATAGGGGCCGACTGGTCGGGGAAGGTTGGCCATGGGAGCGCACTGACCACCAGGACCCTGCTCCTGCATTGAGCGTCTGCTCCATGGTGATCAGTGCACATCATAGCGACCAGTGGACTGGTTATTGAGTGGACCAGTGGTAACAGTCGCTTAGGCTTTTATATACATAGATTGACTTTTTAAAGAGAGAGAGGAAGGGAAAGGGATAGAGATAGACATGAATAAGAAAGGAATATCATTAATTGGCTGCTGCATGCACAGTTCCTACTGGGAATCGAACCTTCAACTGAGGTGAATGCCCTTGACTGCAACTGAACCTTCAGGCTGATGCTCTATCCACTGAGCCAAACCAGGTAGGGCTATCCCACACATTTATATAGTTAATAGGGAGAGCAGAGAACCTCCTGCATCTGCTGATTTTCAACTGCCCTCAGCTCACAATACTCCTTATGCCAAAGGGTATATTTTAAGTGGCACATCCTGATCCCCTCCACGTCCTTGAATCCCTCCCTACTTAGAGAACTTGAACTTTGTCCTATGTGTAAAGAAAGCCATTCAGTAATTTGAACAGAAGATGAACTGTTTTGCATCCCTCTCTTCTTCCAGAACATCTGTTATACTAGTTAATCTGTGTCTATCCGTGCTCCTCTGCCAATACGAATATGGAAGAACTAATTTCAGATCCAGTGGCTCATCGTGTCTCCTGAAATTTTGCTTGTGAGATGCAGTCGCAACCTATCACCTCTGACCCCCCATATCTATTGGTAAACCTTAGGACCACATATCTATTCTTTCTCTTGGTGAATATGTGAGTTGCTAAGGATACATATGTAATGAAAAGAGAATAAAAAACAAAAATCAGATATTTCAATTTAAAATACCCTAGAGGATGCTATGTCTTTTTTGTGGCTTCTGCAACACTGTATGTGGAAATAAAGTTGCAATGAAACTCTATTTTCAAATTGCACTTGGTCTGCAATATCATTTTCTGACAGATTTGATGAAATCCAAATTCTTCTTTCCCAATATTAAGAGTCATGAAAGAAATTGTCTCTTTACCAATTCCTTGAACAATTATGAGAGCTTTTATAATTATAGTTGGAGATAATACCAGCCTATTTGCAGACAAGATGAGATAAAATACCTTGACATCAGTTGCAGAAGCATTGCGTAATTCCATTAGGAGCATTGAGATTGCCATAGCACCATCTGGATACCTCTTTGTTAAGGAATCCTTTTTCACAGATTAATGTGCTTCATCATACATTTTTTCATGGGTGAAGAGTTAGTTGATGAAAACAAAGCAACAGTAACTTGCCAGTATTCTTTTATCTGCAAACACATATCAATGCCTCCTTTTTTCAATGCATCCTAGAGAGATTCTTAAACCTAATTTTAGGATTTTGAATTTTCATCTATGAGAAGACGCTTATGCTCAGCACATTTTACTTTTTTATTTTTATTTTTTATTTTTTTTTTGACGAACACTTCATGCTCATCACAGAAGGGAAAAGAATCAGATTTTAGTCTGAAAAGCTTAGAAACAGCAGCTCTATCTGCCCATGAAAAGACTGTCTGAGGTGAATAGTATTAATCAGAAGGCACATCTACAAAGAAGCATTCAATTAAAAGAAACCAAGCAGCTCCCATGAATATAGAGTAATATCCTTTTCAAATCTGGGCTCCCAATCTAGTACCCTTAAATGTTTATTTGCATTTTAATTGCTTGAAAAACAGTAGGATATTAGTGTAATTCCTCAGAAGGCAAATTCTCAAAAGACTCTATTTCAGGCCTATAGTTAGTGATTCTCATTGCAGTACCACAGAACGCTCCCTTTAATAGGAAGCTTTTAGAAAGCATCTTAATTTGTAACTCTGGGGCATGTACTGTGCTATTAAACATTGTGTTTCCCATAGCCTTGGGTGCTAGAGACAAAAGCTATGGTCTCCTTTCCTTATAATGGCCGCCAGTAGGTATACTTAAATAATTATGCAAGGAAATAATATTCAAAACCCCATGGTCTAATAATTCTATACCTCCATATATTTGCCTGCCTTGAAATTGAAATCATAGGGAAAATAAGGAATATTTCCATAAGTTGAAAACAATTCCACTTGTGGTATCTAAGTTATTGTCAAATATCCTTTTTAGAGTACCAGATTTCTTAAAATTAAATATCTATAACTCACCTCCCCCAAAAATGCTGGAACAATGTTTTGATGTTTCATGCATATATATCTAAACACGTGTCTATGTTCTCAAATGTCTGAAATGTCAACAGTGGGAGCAGTGAACATTTAGGGACACTTCATTTTCACTACAAATGTTGATATAATTTAATGCTTAGGCAAAAATATTGCACAAAACACACTATTCCTATAGATTAATATCATTAACACTAAATTGGATGAGAGAGATGAGTTTGTGAAAAATTACTTGGGAAAATATAATGGGAAACAGATTATTGTGAAAAATGTCATTATTTTAATAATTTTTCTTATGGAGTGTCCCATCACCTTTCTTAATTTTCTGAGCAATCATTTGATTGCTGTAATGAATGATTTATTGATTTTTCCCTCTTCTTGATATGAGAAGAAAGGTATCAAGTGCATTAAGGGATTTAGACAGCAGATAATATCAGGCATTCATGTGTATTACCTTGTGTCC
This sequence comes from Lasiurus borealis, assembly GCA_004026805.1. NCBI lineage: Eukaryota > Metazoa > Chordata > Mammalia > Chiroptera > Vespertilionidae > Lasiurus > Lasiurus borealis. The sequence goes on from PVJN01016995.1 coordinate 23,599, forward strand.
ATAGATTCAGAGATTGCATGTGTGGGTATATATGCATGTATGTGAGTGTATGTGACATGTACATTGGGATATTTTATGTGTATGTATATAAGCATATACATACAGTGGTACCTCGAGATACGAGTGCCCTAACATACGATATTTTTAAGATATGAGCCATTGAGCGAGCGATTTTTGCTTTGAAATACGAGCAACATTTGAGATAGGAGTAATGGCGCAGATTGGCAGGCTGCACATGACCCACCAGTATACCACGACTCCAGCGTTTCATAGTTTCCAACGCCTCAAGGTTACAGAACAAATTAAACTCATATCTCGAGGTACCACTGTATACATATATGTTTGTGTACACACACACACACACACACACACACACACACACATACATATCCTATCTAATAAAAGAGTAATATGCAAATAGATTGTACCTCTGCTACACCACAAGCCACGCTCACTAACCAATCAGAACAAGTAGGCAAATTAACCCAACCAAGATGGCTACAGCCACAGAGAGAGCAGGAAAGAGGCTTGGGTTACCCCTGGTGATAGAGGAAGCAAAACTTACTGCATACCCTGGCTGACGGAGGCCTCCGCTTAAGGCAACAAAGTTTCAATGGCTGCCACCACCTAGTGAGCAGGAGGCTTGGCTCCGCTCCAGGCTACAAGGTTTCAATTGTAGAAGATACATAAATCCCAGATACCAGGGACACAGCTTGGGTCACCGGGGGGCATGGCCAGCCTGCAAACCACCACAGGCACCTCACCCAGGCCACCCCATGCCTCAAGGGAACACCCACCCTGATCCAGGACATCCTTCAGGGCAAACCAGCTGGCCCCCACCCTTGCACCGGGCCTCTATCCTATCTAATAAAAGAGTAATATGCAGAATTGACCATCACTCCAACACACAAGATGACTGCCCCCATGTGGACACAAGATGGCCACCACAAGAAGGCCAGCAGGGGAGGGCAGTTGGGGATGACCAGGACTGCAAGGGAGGCTCTTAGGGGTGACCAGGCCCACAGGGGAGGGAATTTAGAGGCAAACCGGCTGGCTGGGGAACAGTTAGGCATCAATCAGGCTGGCAGGGGAGTGGTTAGGGGATGATCAGGCTGGCAGGCACAAGAGGTTAGGCACAATCAGAAAGGCAGGTAAGTGAACAATTGGGATCCAGCAGTCCTGGATTGTGAGAGGGATGTCTGACTGCCCGTTTAGGCCTGATATAGGTAGGATCAGGCCTAAAGAGGCAGTCGTACATCCCTCAAAGGGTCCCAGATTGGAGAGGGAGCAGGCTGGACTGAAGGACACTACTCCCCCCCACCCCCCCAATCCCCGTGCACGAATTTCATGCACCGGGCTTCTAATATGTTTATAATCATTTCTGGATTGAAATGCTGAGAAATAACAGCTAATATTTTCTGAGCACTTGGTATGTGGCAAAAGCTCATCTAAATACTTCTTATGCATTAACTGCTCATTGATTTAGATAGCACCTACTATATTAATCTCCTATTTTATAAATGAAAAAACTCAAGCACAGAAAGTTCACATAAGACTTAAAAGAATTGCAGGACAGATCACTGCCTGAGACAGGATAGGAATCCAAGTTGTTGTAACAAGTCCTTTTTCTCAAATACTGTTTCATGTTACATCCCGCTTAGAAGCGTAGTTGAAAAGTTGAGATATTTTGGAGCCATGGCTAAGTTAAGAAAATCCAATGCACTTTAAATCTGCACCAAGAAATGTAACACTTAATTTTCTATGCTTTTGCATTGTTCACTTATTAATGATCTCACGCTTAGTGTTAACCCCACGAATAGTCTCCAGGCTCTGTGAGAGTAGGTGCCATCCCCTTTGTCATTTTTGTTTGGAATGCCACCAAACAGAAAATATAACACCACATAGAGTGCGGCTTCTCCAGGAAGGACCCGTTACTTGATCAAAAATTAATATGTTTCAGCCTCCTTCTCCTCATTTCATCTGATACATTCTGTTTCATAGCTTTCAGTGTTAGAAGATATAATATACTTAGATTTTTCAGCCTTATCACTGAAGTATACAATCCGGCTATCATATTCCTGCCAATGAATCATCTGCTCTGGGCAGGGACTTCTCCATTGACAAGGAAACATGGATTCCTGCTCAACTCTTACCTAACGTATCTTCAGAAGAAGGCTTCTGTTATGACTGCTTATTTGCTTTCAGATCCATTCTCCCCCCATTCCCTGCTCTGTTCTCCACAGCAGGGGCTCACCCTGAAACCACATTTCTCAGATCTCCTCCTCTTGCCCACTGGTGAAAGCAATTCTAGGGAAAAAAAAAAAAACAGGCAGGTTTAGGGAATCTTAGAGATAAAGAAGGTCCATGGGAGAGGAATACATAGATGGAGGCTTGGAGACATCAACAGCTTATCTTACTTTACAGATGATAAAGGGATGATATGAGATAAGGGGAGAGAAAGAGAGGGGCATGGTATTGGAAACGAATGCTGTGTAGCAGAATGATCAATGGGGAAAGCACAGATGTCCTAAATCAAGGAAGGGTCCAATTAGAAAGGGTCAGGTTCAGACTAAGAACTGTAGCATATATAAACAAAGGGGCACAAGACACTTAAAAAAATACTTTGTCCCATTAAGGAGAGAGAGAGAGAGAGAGAAGGCTTTCCCTATTTTGGGGCCCTTCCCCAGGGGGTCCCCTTTGGAGACAACCCTGTCCAGGTGGAGTTTGTATCTGCTTCCAATACACTTCTGCATTTTTTATTTAAGAAGCCTTTTTGTACGCAAGTTTATTCTTCAAACTTTGTAGGGCAAGAACTCACGGAAGATGTCTGCACCCTGAACCCCACATTTCACTAGTCTGGGTGAGCTTGCTGTAACACACTGACAGGAGTTGGACAGTGGGGAGGAGAGCCTCATGACTGGGGGAACAGATCCTGTGGTTGTAACTTTCTCCAGATCACCCTGCCTTCCGAGATCTGGTAGCACTGCTTCATCCCTAAGTCCCCACAGTCACAGGAGTGGGCAGATCTCCTCTGCTTATATCTGGGTTGTCTTACCACCTCCTGTTTGGCTTTCTGGCTCTTTCATAATAATCTTACCTGCATTAAGTCCTCTTATTTAAAATACATCTAGTGGTGTTGCTCTCCTTACTGGACTCAGACTGATGCAAAATTTGTATCCTGCAGATGTGGTTCTATTATCACCCCTGATATCCTTTATCTTCTACTTGATTTACTTATTTATGTGCCATCCCTAATAAAGCTTCATTTTGTGTAATAGGTCATGTATATGTATAATCAGATGATCTCCTTCCCTATTGCTTACATTCACTGGTTCACCAACAACCTTATGTTCCAAAAGAAATAGTTACTGCAAAAAAATAAACAAGTCCATGAGAGTTATATATTTCCTGTTTGTTTATCAGAACTATGTTTTATAAAGAAAAAAAAAAAGGACCCACAAGAAAGAAAAGGTTTCAGGGCAATTACTTTCGTAAAAAATGTCCTTCAGAGAGCATGCTTTATCTCCCTGCATTGTTCCGCGATTGCCATCTATTAACAAAATAAAGGATGGCTTCTCAAGTGCCTGCCAACTAAAATACAGTAAAGAGCAGCCCCTTTACCTTTCAAAACCAATGACTGAAAAGGCCAGCAATGGTGCTGTGATCCACCAGTATGCCAGGAAGAAATAACTGTAGTAAGGTTTATATATTGTTGGCATTGCTAAATTACAATGAACACCCTAATTTTTAGTGTGCTACCATAAAACCCACAAAATACTTTCTCTAATAAGTTCTGATACAGAACTACTGAAACGCAGAAGCTCTATTTCCGCAATTAAGTATTGTGTTATCTTCTGATGTTTAATTTAACTCTGACTCCATATTCCAGCTAGCAGTTTCTGAATGATAAAGGGCTAAAAATGGTGCCAGAGGAAGCTTTGATGTTGCTGGCATTGGTGTTTTCTTTCCTGGAAATAATTAACATTTTCATCCAACAGTCAAAGATATGTTTGAATACCTATTAAATATAATAGGTATATTGCAGGGTATACAAAATCAATATACAACAAATCCCCTACCTAACTATTCACAGTTTAGCTAGGATAAATTCACAAAATTTATAAATACATATTCTATATAATAAAAGTCTAATATGCTGTATCTGGCCATCCATTCAACCAATCAAAGCATAATATTCTAATATAATATTCCATTCTGATGCTAAGGATGCTCAACATTTGCTATGATGTGCACTGACCACCAGGGGGCAGACACTCCAACTGGTAGGTTAGCTTGCTGCTGGGATTTGGCTGATTGGTACTGAGCAAGATGGGCCAGACATTCCCTGGAGCCCTCCCACAGACCCTCCCTAGCTGGCCAACATCCCACGTCCCTCCCTGGCCCTGATTGTGTACTGGTGAGGTCCCTCAGCCTGGCCTGTGCCCTCTCACATCCAGGACCCCTCAGGGGATGTTGGAGAGCTTTTTCAGCCTGGTCCTATCGGCCAGGCTGAGGGATTCACTGGTGCATGAATTCGCGCACTGGGCCTCTAGAGTGTGTGTGTGTGTGTGTGTGTGTGTGTGTGTGTGTGTGTGTGTATAACATTGTATAATTCTATTAGGTATAAGGAAGAAAAAAATAGTTTGATCACCTTAAAATCAGCAAAGATTTATTAAGAACTTTTCTTTCTGCACAACCCTGGTTTAATATTTGCTTAAAGGACAGATATGACACTAGAACTAGGCCCATAGTCAGCAAACTGTGGCTTGTGAGCCACATGTGGCTCTTTGGCCCTTGAGTGTGGCTCTTCCACAAAATACCACACTCTATTTTGAAGAAGTGGCATTAGAAGAAGTTTAAGTTTAAAAAATTTGGCTCTCAAAAGAAATTTCAATCATTGTGCTGCTGATATTTGGATCTGTTGATTAATGAGTTTGCCGACCATTGAACTAGGCCATAAAGGATGAATCAGGTATGAAAGAGTAAGAGATTAGCAAAGACTATTACAGGCAAGATTTCTGCTATGAATAAGAAATGACTGAGTTCAGTGATGAAGTATACTTTGTAATTCAGTGTTAAGAAATTCATCTTTCCCCCAAAGTTTTTTTTCTTTATGCTTTACTAAAGAATTTATAAGTTTACAAAAGAAGTTGTTGGAGTGTAGAGAAGACAAATGCAAAAATGTATCCTTCAAACAATATACATCAGTATCCTTGTGTTTGACAATTCTGTACAATTTTTTATTTCTTCCTTTTAATTTATTTAATAATTTATTTTTCTCAGTATTGATATAGTATATATTACTTTGTATATATATATTATACTTTGGGTTATAATCCAGTATAACTTTGGGTTATAATCCAGTACTATATTATTCATTTTGTTGCTTAAATCATTTTATATTTGACCATTGGAAGCTTTCTAATTTGTTTTCTATATCCCTTTGACATTCATCCATTCATTTTGTTGTTGGTGGTGGTGGTAGTGGTTTTTTTAATACTTCCTTACTATCTAATACTATAAGATATTCCATGACCACTTTCTATTTTCCCTGCCTGCCCCTCCAATCAGCCTTTTCATCAAAGAAGTCCTGGTCAAGTTTATTGGAGAACGGTATGCAGAAACCAACATCCAGGTACTGTACATGGTCATTGCTCCCCAGTGTTATTACTTCTAGTGACTCTCAGCTTAGGTAATTTATTGATGTATACCAAGTCATGTATATATCATATCTATCTATATCTATATCTATATCTATATCTATATCTATATCTATATATCTATATCTATATCTATATCTATATCTGTATCTACATCATCTATATCTATATCTACATCTCTATCTATATATATAATCTGTATCTGTATATCTTTGTATCTCTATCTCTATAATTGCCACTGTATTCATCCCTCTGTATGCATAATAAGCAAAATTTAGATCTATACTGATTTCTTTGACTCTAATTTCTTAGCACAAGGTTTATTTTAGCCTTTTTATCTGTAACAGTGAGAAAACTGGCTCCTGCCATCTGTCATCCATTTACTTATTTGTTCATCCTCAGTATAAACATACAGTGGATCAAAATTGTCATTTGCACTCCTGTGATAAACAACTTTCCTAACTAGTCAACAGTGTTTATATTTAATACTTTTGTGTTTATGGTCTTATAATTCCCAGTCAAAACATATTTTCCCAAAATTACTTTAGTCACCTCTTATTTTCTCTTGTTTGCTTTGTATACATTAACATCTATACCTTTTAGTGTACAGTTCTAAGGGATACTCTAGTACCAGAAAGAATTGTTTTTTTCATCCTCAAAATTCTCTCCCATGTCTTCTTTGCATTAACTTTGCTTAATTTAATCAATACTTACCAGAAAACATTTAACTTTCTAATGCCAATATAAAATTTCACCCCTAGATCTCTATTATTCATTTAAAAAGATAAACATCTTAGTATGAGATGTAAGCTTTTTAGGATCTGGTTACTCACTCATTTATTTTTATCTGGTTTTTGCCCTACTGAATGACTCACCTTTGAATACGGAAGTTAGTCACTCTTATTGGTATTATTCTTATACCACCAGGAACATCTATTCTAGCATTTCCTCAATTTATATAGATTTATTTCTCCCTAACTTGAAAATGAGAGCCCTTAAAACTAATACCTGATAATATAATATTCATTTCTGTGTCTTCAACACTTTGCATAGTTCCAGGTATATAATAAGCCCTTGATCATTATTGGCTAAGTGAAAAAGTGCATGAGCAAATCAGTGGGTTGGTGAACAGAAATCAGAGATAAAGACAAAGATAATGATTGGATCCCTTCCTTTAAAAATTATAAGGTCTCTGTTATGGAGCGATTGCTTATATACCCCAAAATCAATATCGTGAAGCTCTAATTCCCAGGATAATGGTATTTGCAGATGCGGTCTTTGGGATGTAGTTAGGTTTAGAGGAAGTCATAGGGTGAGGCTGCCATCATGGAATTAGTGCCCCTTTAACAAAGAGTACTCCCTCACCAACCCATGGGCAATACAGCAATAAGACAGCAGTCTGAAACCCAAACAGAGGGCTCTGTCCAAACATCAGATCTGTTGGCATTTTGATCCTGGGTTTCTCAACCTCCAGAACTGTGAGAATTATATATATTTATTGTTTATATCATGGTACATTGTTATAATAGTTCAAACTAAGATAGTCTCTGCGGGTGCACACTTTCAATACAAATAAGTAAAAGTTAATTGGCAAATGAATGACTTTTCTGTGGAGTTCTATTTCTGGCCTTTAATCCTGTGAAAATAGGAAAAAGGGTGAGTGACATGTTAGTATTTACCACCAAATATACATATTCTAGTATATATTCTATTAACCTCTTAAAACAGGTAGCCAATACAGACTATAGAAGGGTTAGGTAACAGGGTTTGATAATGGGATTTTGTTAAAAAATATAAGAAATTCAAAGATAATTTTGGTCTGTTAAGTCCTGCAGGGAGAGAATAAAGTTTTGATTCTCAAGTTTATCAAGTTCTGTTTCCCCAAATAAGAAAAAAAAATTGAAGCAATATGAATTAATCTTTCTTATAGTCTAACGGTCTGATGCATGAAATTCATGCAAGAGTAGGCCTTCCTTCCCCTGGATGGCGGCACCGGCTTTCCTCCAGCATTTGGAACCTGGGCTCCCCTCACAGCCCCAGCTTTGTCAGGAAGGATGTCCTGTCTAACTAGCATATTACACTTTTATTATTATAGATTATTATAGATGAGAGAAGCCAATGAAAGAAAGAAAAAAAAATCCCAGCTCTGCTGTAACAACCTCAGTTAAGTGAGTCAGTGAAAAAGAAATGTAGGCTATGGCTGCTGCAATGAACTTGACCCTTGAACTCTTGATAACTAGTGCTATTTTTCTGGCTAACCTCTACCCCAGGTATGAAATCCAGCCATGTATATCCCAAGTGGGAAAATATCCGCAGACCATATTTGCTTAATACCATTCCCTGTTCACAAAGATACAACTTTTGTGACCACAGCCTTTAACCATATAGAATGAGTGACCAAATATATTACTAAACAAGCCTGTGTCATGTAGGATTTAAATAGGCCACTTGAATGTGGCTAACATAGAGGTACCAGCTGCATCAAAGGCACATAGAAGTGACACAAATAATCAGAGGGTTGGGTATTCAGAAGTTTTACAAAACAGGTCAATATTTAGGTGGGTCCTCATAATGAGTATGATTTTAATGAGTGAAAAGGGAAAAAATTTTAGGAAAAAAAAAACCTGCATAGAAGTAAGATCACGTAAGTACACGTGGGTTAATGACTACAGCAGCTTAAGTAGAACAGTATAGATTTGTAAAGCAAGGTATTCAAAGATTTAAAGTTCATTATGGCATAGACAAATAAATAACAGCACACTTAAATGGCATATTCTCCTCCTACTCAAGTCAGCACAGACTTCATAACCATGAGGATGAAGGATATAAGAGCTGTTTAGAGTATGTAGGCTGGTCCCTTGAATAACAGCCCAGATATTGATTCCCCACTTGGGCACTCACTGCTCAGGTAATACTGGACAGCAGGGTCCTTTCTGGTAACAACCATGTTCCAGTAAATGCAATCACTATGAAATTTGCCTGATAACTAAATGAAATGTTTATTTTAAATAATAGAATAGCAGATGGATAGGTTGTAATTTTGAGAAAAACATTCAAAAGACTACTTCCTGTATTGTTTGCCTGGTTCTCATAAAATACCAACTCCACTTTTCACGAAAAGCAAAACTGAAGACCAAATGAAAGTAAATACGGCATAACTACATTTTGGTCAACAATGAACTGTATATACAAAGGTGGTAAACCATAAGGCCTAGATGGGTAGTAGGCTTGTGTAAGTGTATTCCGTGATGTTCATACAACAGCAAAAATCACCTAACAACACCTTTTGCAGAACATATTCTCATTGTCAAGTTGTGCATGGCAGTAAATAAATTGAATGGTACTCATAGAGTGAGACAACGAATAACTTCACTACTAAAAAATAAAATAAATGCCATTTGAAAGCTGTAGAAATTAACTTGCCAAGCAAACCTATATAGAGGTGGTCTCTCCTGAAGGAAACCAGCATATTAATCTATTGTTGACTTAGTAACAGAGTAAGAAAGTTGATGAGGTGCTTTCTGGATGAATCCTTCATTACTGACACTAGTTGTACAAGTTTGCGCTGGTTATGGTTTTGACTCCATTGCTTCCTTTGCTTGCTGCGAGGGCTACCAACTAAAGCTGCTCCAAAAGCAGGGTCGGAGGCCCTTCCCAGACAGGGAAGATGGACCGCTGTCTTCTCCTCTCAGTCTTCTCTCAGACATCTGTGCTGACTGACAGCATGCAGGATATTTGTGCATTCCTGGATGCTTACCCCGAAATTGCATTCTCCTGAAAGTCTATGGTTTCCAAGAAAATTCTGTTGTTTCTAACAACTTAGTCAAATGGTTTAATTGTTCTTCCGATTGACAGCTTCACTCAGTTTCATTTTACGAGGCAGTAAATGTTTCCTGATAGCTGGATTTACTCAGCACATTTAGATATTCAGATAAACTGCTTATTACTAAGATACGTTATATAGGAAAAAATAAAGACATTTATCCCAAGACATAACATGAAAATGTTAAAAAAACAAAACAAAAAACCCTCACTGTAGCATTTGCCTTGTAATAACGACCTATTTAAATTATTTGATAATTCCTCCTGCGCAGGAGGAGTCCGTGTGCTGTGTATCAAAGTGCATGTGTGTGTTGTGCACTGTGTATTAAAGTCCCGGTAAATATAATTATGAATGCATCAAAGGCAATTAAGCTGTGTGATTTTGATTAGGTGTATTGTCAAATTATATTAACAGCTGGCAGTATGGGGAAAAAACCCTCCAACTACCCAAGGTTTCATTTATTGTACAGCATTATTTTAGTCTTTAAAGCTGACAAACCGTTTTGAGTAAAGCATTTTTCATGACATAAAATGCTATTCTTTTATTGATACACAACGAGTTCCAACTAACACGGAGCACAATGACGACAGCTGACAGGTACACGTGAACTGGATTGCATAATTATTCTTATTATCATTTGCATAAACACAAAGCATGGCCCCTCAGAGCCACTGCCTTGGCATCCCTCACCAGCCAGTTTCCACCCTCGCGGCTCTCGGATTTCCTCCAGGCAATAATAACACCTGTCCTTGCTCTAGGCAATTGTGCAGCCAGCAGGTGGAAGAACACTCAGCACAGTGCCTGCCTCAAAATAGGCACTTGATGCCTCTCTATGTAGGGCTAAGGTGGGGAGCCCAGAGGGTAAACAGACCGTGACCTAGAATTAACGGGCAACGTTGGTGTCTCAGTATTACCGGTGCCTGCCTGCTGCCTCTCTGAGGCTCGGCACGTGGCTTCGTGACTGGTTAGCTACAACTCTCTGACCACATCCACTGCCTTACCACACCTGCCCCCTAACTATACCCTGCTTCTGGACTGCACCTGCTCTCTGCCTACATTCTGCTTCCTAACCAAACTCTGCTTCCTTATCACATTCTACATACCACCCTATTCCCTGTCTGCACCTTGCTTTCTGCCTATCCACTTTCCCAGGACTGCACCCAGCTTGCTGGCCACACACTGCTGACCATACAGATGGAGACTGAACTGGACACTTCTCCCTAATAGCGGAGAGCTAAAGGTAGTTAGGGGGCAGAGTGCAATCTGGGAGAAGGGTACAAGTAGGGGGCAGAGCATGGTCAGGAGCAGGCTATACCCTTGCCTTTCTGACTGCACCCTGCCTTCCTGACTACACCTTGCTTCCTATGACACTGTGCTCTCTGGCTGTACTCTGTTCCCGGTAACACTGAGCTCTGTGCCTATAATGTTCTATGATTGTATTCAACTTCCTATCATATTGTGCTGTCTTCCTCCATCCTACTCCTAACCACACTCTGCCCTCTGCCTGTGCCCTTCTCCCTGATGGCACTCTGCTCCCTGACTACCTTTAGCTCTCTGCCTAGACTTTTCTCCCTGACTACACCTGTTGTCTGACTGCACTCTTCTGTGTTGTGACTACAATCTGCCACCTGGCTACACTCTGCTCCTGGAGTACAGGTCACTGCGTGATGATCCTCTGCTCTGTGACTGTATTTAAAACTCCTCCCTGCACTGTGACTTAATAACATCTCTAAAATGGAATAGTAATAGCGTACTAGAAGGGATTGGATACATATAAGGATTTAGCAAATTCTCTATCTAATAAAGAGGGAATGTGCTAATTGACCATCACTCCATCACAAAGATGGCTGCACCCACAACTGAGGCCAAGTTCCCTTAAAGAGCCTTAACAAGCAATCAGCAGGGACCTGAGGCAATGCCCTTCCCCAATTCCAGGGAGCTTGCCAGGGGACCTCAGGCTGTACCCCCCCACACACCCAGCAGGGCTTGACAGGGGACCTCAAGCCGTGCCCCCCTCACCCCAGCAGGACTTGATAGGGTATCTCAGGCCATGCCCCCTGCCCTGGTGTCCATCTGGGGGACCTTAGGCCACACTTCCTGCCTTGGCATCAGGCCAGGGGACCTCAGGCCATGCTCACCCCCCCCAACCCCCGGTGGGGCTCAATGGGGACCTCAGGCCTTGCCCCATTTTCTGAATAGTTTGTGTTTTCAAGGTTTCTACTAAACTGATTGATACATAATCACTCTTCAACCCTGGGAGCAGGTAGTATACCATGCTCCTTGACTACCCACAGGCTCTGACTACCTCACACCCTTCTTCGTGACTACATGCAACCTCCTGACGGACTACAAACAGCTCCTGCTGCCTGACTACATTCCACGGTTTGGTCACACTCTGCCTCATTATACTACCCTGTCCCTGACCACTCCACCCGTGACCACGCCCTGCTCTCTCTCTATGCTTTGCTCAGTCAGTGTACCGGCTTCTTTGTCCCACTCAGTTCTCTGACTGTGTCAGCAGTATCCCCTCTGCCTTCTTGTTTTTCCCCCACTCAGGCTTGTTGGCCTTTTTGGAAAGCCTGACTCTCAAAGTGACCCTCAAACTGCCTTTCTGTAATACATACACTATCTATTTAATTCTCATTTTACATAGAGTGGTGGTGGACAGAGAGTGTCTTAGGCTTTGTAGGCCATAACGTCTCTTTGGAGACACTCAGCTCTAGCAATGTGCAGAAGCAGCCATAGACCCTATGAGAAGAGCTGTGTGTGGCTGTGTTCCGATAAAATTCTGTAGAATCAGCCTGTGGGCAGGATTGATCCACAGACCTGAGTTTGTCAATGCTTGGTCTAGAGTATTCCTTAATTTCGGCTAGGAAACAGAACATCTTTACCATCATTTTTACCATTTAAACTGAAAATGAACACTCTCCTATATTCTGCTTTAAAAGGTAAAATTAAAGGCAGATCGATAATTTATATAGATTCAAGAAGGAAACAAATGGGACCTTAAAATTGTCCAAGAAGAGCCTTTTGCTTTTCAGATAAAAAATAAACTGCAGTAAATCCTCCACTCTATTCTATTGTTTCCTAGAATAAACTTCACTTAATATTGGAAGAACAATTTTTCCTAGCCTCAGTTAAAGAGAAATCCTGAAACATCTAATAGTCTACGTATGAGGTTTCATTTGCAAGTAACTAGGGACCATGTGTATAAAGTTATTTGAAAACCCAAAAAGGATTCAGTGGTGCCATCGGCCTCTCTGTATAACCTCTATAATTCCACTGATAATCATTCCTATAGGAATGCTTAGACTCCAGAGGGAAAGATTCAATCACAAAAAAACATAACCTTTAATGTGATTGAATTTTATATTATTTATGGATATAAAGTTTTGATGAATGGAACAAGAAAAGACTATATGGAGATGGTGTAGAGATCCTTATGGACAAACTTTGTACTTCTGAACAGTGGCTTATGTCAAATACAACTTTTGGAACAACTGCTTGATTTAAAGACACATTCACTATTTATTTGCTATGAAATCATAAGCAATTTGTACCATTCTCTAAGCCTCACTGCATCTCTAAAATGGAATAGTAATAAGAGTACTAGATGCATATAAGGATTTAGCAAATGTAAGCTATTATGGTTATAACTATCCAGGTTCTTTGGGCTGTTAGAAAATCTCACACAAAGGTGACATAGAAATATAGTATTCATATAACTCCTGGCATTTTCTGCATAGTTTGTATTTTCAAGGTTTTCTACTAAATTGATTGATACATAATCACTTTTCAATACTGGGAGCAGGTAGTATTACCCCCAATATGCACAATAAGGAAACTGAACCTCAGTAAATTTACATGGTTTTTCACTCTATTATTCTTTAGTGGAGGAATCATATGTTCCCCTCAAGAAAAATAAGTACCAGAGAATCAGTTACCTAAATCATCCCTAAGGGCAACTCCACTTCAGTTGTTTCTAATGTACTTGGAAAACATGGGCTTTTTTTCCTGAGAGGGTCAGCCTGACAAAAGATATTCTCAATTTCCAGAAATACTCTTCATATTTTCTCTCTGATGCTGGAAAGACGTTTACTCTAGGAAAGCCCCATTATTTGACAATTTGAAGCACAGCTTAAAATCAACTTGATCTTGGTAAATGGAACTGTATAGCCCTGTCCCTACTTACCTCTCCAGCTTCTTATTGAGCCTTTTCTCTTTTTTTCCTCTCCATCCATCTAAGCTGGAAGGCTCTCTGTTCTTCAAACTTTTCTATTCTCAGATCTTCCAGATGTAACTTTGTTCACCTGAAAAAAAAAATCATTCCCAGGCAACTGCAATCAATGCTTTATTTTTCAGTTTACATATCATTTCCTTAAGAAAATGTTATTTGACAATGAAGGCAAGAACATACAACGGAGTTGAGACACTCTTTTCAATAAATGATGTTGGGAAAATTGGACAGATACCTGAAAAAACATGAAACTAGTTCACCATACACAAAAATAAATTCAAAATGGATAAAGGACTTAAACATAAGCAGGAAACCATGAAAATATTAGAGGAATCCACAGGCAGCAAAATCTCAGACATATGCTGAAGCAATATCTTTACCAATACTGCTCCTCGGGCAATGGAAACTAAAGAGAAAATAAACAAATGGGACTACATCAAAATAAAAAGCTTTTGCACAGCAAAAGAAACCATCAACAAAACAACAAGAAAGCCCACTTCATAGGAGATCATATTTGCCAATGTTATCTCAGATAGGGTTTAATCTCCAAAATTTACAGGGAACTCATACAACTTAAAAAAAGGAAGATAAACAACCCAATCAAAAAATGGGCAATGGACCTAAATAGATAGTTTTTGAAAGAGGACATAGGAAGGCCAAGAGACAAATGAAAACCTGCTCAGTTACTAATCATCAGAGAGATGAAAATTACACATCAATGAGGTATCACCTCACACCTGTCGGAAGGCTACCATCAGTAAATGAACAAACGACAAGTGCTGGAGAGAAGATAAAAAGGAACAATTGTGCACTGCTGGTGGGAATGCAGACTGGTGCAGCCACTGTGGAGAACAGTATGGAGTTTCCTCAAAAAACTAAAAATGGAACTCCCATTTGACCCAGTGATCCCATTTCTATGAATATATTCCAAGAAACTAGAAACACCAATAAGAAAGGATATATACACCCCTATGTTCATAGCACACAATTCACCATAGCTAAAATTTAGAAACAGCCCATCAGCTGATGAGTGGATTAGAAAACTATGGTACATCTACACAATGAAATACTATGCTGTGGTAAAAAAGAAGGAATTCTTACCATTTGCAACAGCATGGATAGAATTGGAGAGCACTATGCTAAATGAAATAAGCCAGTCAGAGAAAGATAAATATTACATGATCTCACTCATTTGTGGAATATAATGAACAACATAAATTTAATGGTAAATTGTGCTGCTATGAACAAAAATAGATCCAGAGACAGAGAAGCCTCAATCAGACTGTTAAACCTCAGAGGGAAGGTAGGGGAGTGTAGGGGTAAAGAGAAAAGATCAACTAAAGGGCTTGTATGCATGCATATAAGCCTAACCAATGAACACAGACATCAGGGGTATGAATGAGGGCACGAGTGGGGAGTTTGGGGGGCAATGGGAAGATAAGGATGCATATGTAATACCTTAATCAATAAAGAAGAAAAAAAAGAAAGCATTTTTTGTCACCTTTTCTACAGCTACCAGGTATTACAATTACTTAAAAGTCAATCTCAAGTATTTCCTAATGTTTTCCTTCCTCTACAAAATATAAGTTCTGTGAAGGCATGAACCCTGTCTCTTTTGCTCATTTTTTATTTCCCCAGGGTACAACAATTACTATGCTCCCAATTAAAATTTGATTGACTGAGTTACATTCCCATTTGGGTGCAAATAAACAATAACATATCTTCTGAGAGAACATGATAAGGGAGTGAGTTGAGCAAGCATAATGGTGCTATCAACTTGATTAAGGGTAGAGAATGGTAAGGTTTAATGTCACAGAAATTAATCGTTTCAGAGACTATAAAAACAACCAAAATACATACTATTCACTAATTTACATAGCTTTCCATCCTAGGTAGAAGATTTTTAAAAATCCTTTTTTGTTTGTTTGTTTTCTACATAGTTCACGGTTATGGAATAGTAATAAGAACAAGACCATCATATAGCAATCCAGATGGCTGATTGGTGGCTATCACCCATTAGAAAAAAATTAGGGATCCCAGGCATGAGGTCAAGCTGAAGCTGCATATTCAAAGCATCAAAGAACGGTTGTCCTGGCTACATACGCCTAAATTCAGTAGTATGAGTTGTGTATGTTATGATTTCAGCACACATCTTCTACAAACGTTTGCAGCTACTTGCCCAAGTGGACTTTTAAATATCAACTTTCTGGGATTTATCCCAGAAAGAACGGTGCCTAGGTCCCAGTGGCTAACACCTTTAGAATGAGGGATTAATAAATTAACATTTTTTCAGGCCCCATTTGCCCAAACTCCAACTTTACCAAATAAAAGAATAGTTTAGACTGATTTATTATATGACACCATACATGTAGTTTAGGGCTAGTGCGGCTTGTTGACAAAATCTTCATGGGTTGAGGCTCTGCATTCCTGCTTTATTATCTCTACTTATGAGATAGACTGGGACATGGAGAATGTGAGCTGGGCAATTTCTCTTCTTAAATGAAACTGGAGTGCCTTAGTAAAGGGATAAGGGGATAGTAGTTGTTGGGTAGGCAAAGAGCAGTGTCTGGCACACGTAGCGTTACATCTAGATCTAGGATTGTAGCTCCCACTTTCTGTCAGGAGATAAGGTTTGAACTCTGAATTTCAGCCAACTATGTTCTGGATATAAAGTATTTCCTAACCTGGTTAAATGTAAGTATGAGCTTGTCATTTAACCAGAATGGAACTTTAAGATACTGATTTTTTTTTTTAAGTATTACATAGCTGACAGAGGTGAAAGGAAAGAGGACAAAAAGAAGAGATGCTTGATGAATAAAATGCTTAAAAGAGATCATACAATAAAAAGGCCTGAAGAATCAGTAGTTAGAATAAAAACAATATTAATGCTTAATTTTCAAAATAGTAAAAAGAACTATCTAGGTAAGTATCATGCATACCAATGTTGGCCCAATAATTATTACACACAATATTAGATTACTTGGTTACAAGGGAACCTGCAGAGACTAGATTCATTGAAAAACAACATCTAATTATAACAGGGATATCACTATATTTTGTAGAATGGACCTATTTCATGAAAGAGTTTTTGTTTCATATTTGGAATTAGCAGTCTCTGTTAGAGGTGCATAAATAATCTCTTTCACATGAGATCTAAATACTGCTTAGATACCCAAAGGGGGTAAAGTTAGGGTCTTCTAGTTTGTTTGCATGACTCAATAGATCCAGAGACATGGAACAGACTATTGAACCTCAGAGGGAAGGCAGAGGAGGGTGCGTTGAAAGAGATCAATCAATGAACTTGTATGCATATATGCATAAACCATAGACACAGATAATAGGGTAGTGAAGGCATGGAGTGGGGGGTGGAGGCAGGCTAAAAGAGGTCAAATGGGGGGAAAAGAGGGTTTTCGGTAATACTTTCAACAGTAAAGATTTTAAAAAAATAATTCAGATTTCCCCAGAGAGAAAAATGTCTCTAGCATAAATGTCTCTAGCAAATTAAAGCTCTTTCATACGTAATAACTTTTATAAATAACTAGATCTTTTCTAATATGTTTCCTATTTTAAGTTAAATTATTCTCACAAAATAATTACGTATTTTGGGGTACTTCATGATACAACTGCAGAACTCAAATGAAAAAAAAGTTTAATTGAAAATATAACTGTCAGACGGGGAGCTAAGATGGCGGCATAGGTAAACACCTACACTGCTGCCTCGCACAACAATTTCAAAACTACAACTAAAAGACAGAACGGACATCATCCAGAACCACAGGAAAGCTGGCTGAATGGAAGTTCTATAGCTAGAAGGAAAGAGAGGGGCTCACAGACACCCAGAGGAACTGCAAAAAGCTGAGGTACGGAGACGCGCGCGCTGAGAGAGCGGGTGCCCGAGTACCTGGCTGGCTTTCCCTGGCGGGAGGGAAACGGAGACCCCCAACGGCATTGAACCCCTTATCCTACGACAGTAAACCCCAGATCCAGCTGAAACTCATACGGGGGGAGTTTGGACTGTGAAAAGGGAGAAGTGCACGGAAATTTAGGGGAGTCGCAAAAGATA
>PVJN01016996.1:5291-41479 GCA_004026805.1 Lasiurus borealis
AGGAGGAGGAGGAGGAGGAGGAGGAGGAGGAGGAGGAGGAAGAAGGAAGAAGAAGAAGGAGAAGAAGAAGAGAAGAAAAGAAGTAATATGAACAATAAAATGCCAATAAATACATATCTATCAATAATTGAATCTAAAAATCAAAATAAATGAACAAAGAATCTAATGAACAAAATTAACTGATGAATAAAATAAATAAAATCAAAGGTATGGAAACATGAAACAGACAGACAAATCTCTGAGGAACAAGGTGGGGGAAAGGATATATTAATTAAAGATATTATATGCATATATGCATTACTTATGGATATGGACAATAGGGTGGTGAAGGCCTGGGGTGGGGCAGAAACTGAGTGGAGGGAAAAAGGGAGAGATCTATAACACTCTCAACAATAAAGATTTTTCAAAAAATAGAGTTCTTTGATAGTCTTCAACCAGATGAGTTTCAGACAAGGGAACACCAGATGTTGTAGCATTATATGTAAGGGACAAAGATTTTCCAATCAATTGGGGAAGTAATACGTAGCTAACTGTTCAGTTATTGCTATAAGCCATTCAGATTCTATGTATGAAAGCTTAGAAGGTAGGAAATTTGGTTTAATTGCATATGCTGGCTTAATGGACCAGAAATCCTTTACCTTAATCATGAGGAGATTTGGTGTGTTCATTCAAAACAGGCAACTCCCTATGATTATACCAATTGTTCTCTTTTCTTTTCCAGATGTATTTTGTTGCATAGTTACTGGATAAGAGCAGGAAGGCAAATTGTATGTGGTGCATTGACATAAATCAGCATTCACAAATGTGAAATTTCAATTAAAATCAATGACATTGTTATGTTGTAATGAACAGGAATCGTGTGATAAGGGAAATCCTATATAATAAAAGAGGAATATGCAAATTTACTATCACTCCAACACATAACATGGCTGCCCCGATGTGGACAAAGATGGCCACCACAAGATAGCCAGTAGGGAATGCAAGCTGGAAGGGACCAGGTCTGCAAGGGAGAGCAGTTGGGGGCTATCAAACTTGCAAGGGAGGGCAGTTAGGGGTGACGAGGCTGGAAGATGGGGGCAGTTGGGGACAGCTAAGCCTGCAAGGAAGGACAGTTGGGAGAAACCCAAGCCTATAGGGGAGAACAGTTAGGGGTGACCAGGCCTGCAGGGAAGGGAATTTAGGGGCAAACAGGTGGGCAGGGGACCAGTTAGGCATCCATCAGGGTGGCAGGGGAGTGGTTAAGGGGTGATCAGGCTGGCAGGCAGAAGCAGTTAGGGGCAATCAGGAAAGCAGGCAGGCGAGCAGTTGGGAGCCAGCAGTCCTGGGTTGTGAGAGGGATGTCCTACTGCCCATTTAGGCCCTATCCCAGTAGGCAGTCAAACATCCCTGGAGGAGTCCCAGATTGGAGATGGTGCAGGCTGGGCTGAGGGACCCCTCCTCACCCCATGCATGAATTTTGTGTACTGTCCTCTAGTGTTTTAATAAATGATGAAAATAAGCACATTGCAATTCTGAGAATATTTTATAGTAACATTGAGCAATAAAAATGATTCTTATCAGAACATACAAAGATTGAAAAAAAACACAATTATTGAGCAAAATGGAACCACTCCATCATTTTAGCACTATGTCTCAGATATGAATTGTCTTACCATTACAGAACTGTAATTTGTAATATTATAAGTAAAATACCAACAAAGAAAAACAATTGAAAGATACTAAATTATACCACAAATATTAAAATGGTATTGTACCATCACAGCAGCAAAGCATACAGAAATACTCATACTGAGACTATGTCCATATTTATTTTATAAATTAAGAATCTTTTAGTCCACATTCAGTATTTTATGGTGGTTTCTGTATTATTCTAATGTTTTATAATCATAATAGAGGCCCAGTGCATGAAAATTAATGCACTGGAGTGGGGATCACTCAGCCCAGCTTGCTTCCTCTCACATTCTGGGAGCCCTCAGGATCAGGGTAAGGTGATGCCCTCATCACACCTCTGTTGCTGCCACTGCTGGCAGTGCAAGCTTCAGCCAACCCTGGTTACCTAAGCCTTGGTTGGCCCTAGGCGACTGGGCAGCCACCATTAGAGACTTGCCTGTGCCTCAGGTGTCAGCTGGGCAATCGCCATCCAAGGCTTGCCTGAAAATTGGGCTGACCCTGGGCACCATCATCTTGTGGCTGTGGACACTGCCATCTTTGTGTGGGTATGATGGCCAATTAGCATATTCTCTCTTTATTAGACAGGATATTCCAAGTAAACTGGAATATAAATATTTTTAATTATGAGAGGATTCCAAGGTGTTTTTGTGTGTGCTTTGATGAGAGCTTTAAATTAATTTATCTGAATTCTCATCTCTTTAACTACTGTGTTAAAAATGATAGAAGGGTAGTTAGAGGCTATAGCCATTTCTACTGAGTATGGATATAAGAAATCATCATATACTTTGAAGGCAACTGAAGAATGTGGGACATACTTGATATTTGCATCATGATGGCATTAAATTTCTGGACATACTTTTGTCTTTTGACCTAAAATTGTTACCAGTTTTCAGTTTATGCAAACTGTCTTGTGACTTAGTTTGAAAGTTTCTGTAGTCAAAAATTATGCATTACCCTATTTATCTTTATCAGTTTGTAATAACATGCATTGCACTTAAATCTATCAAATATTTCAAAAATGTTTTACCAACCTAGTGTCAATCCTTTTTTTTACCACTATGTGAAATGTTTGGGTTTGCGTATCTACTGTCCTTTTCCTATCTGGGTATCTATCTATCTATCACCTATCTATCTATATCTATTTATCATTTCTAGATGTGTTTGCTCAGACTGCAATAACAAAATACCATATACCATAGACTCCAGTTAAACTGGATTAGGGCCCACTATTATGGCTTCATTTTAACTTAAATATCTATTGAAATAATGTGTGATCACATTCTGAGGTGCTGAAAGTTATGGTTTTAACCTATGAATTTTGGGGGGAAACAATTTAGCCCATACCACTAGAGTATACACCTGAACCAGATCATGCTAGTTTTGTGAGGGAATCCATCTAGTAGAGAGGATAGAACTGCATAGCATTTCAACAAGCCATATTTAGGAAACTCAGCAAGCAGTGGATTAGAGAAAATAGAGAAAACTCATCAAAATCTTCACATTTACTTCAAGAAACTATATTAGGTATAAATCTAACCCAATACAGTTGTAAGTAGAGAAAGATACTAACGTAAAAAGAGAAACATATTCTACAGAATTGATTTCAGCCATTCTACATCAACTACTTATCACTATTTTTGCTCAATGTTTAGTAAAACTAAAGCTATGAAATAAACAGTTTAGATACTGTCACTGTATTAATGCTATAGATAATTAATTTAATCTCAACTTTTTCAATGAGAAAACTATAGAGAACTACATTTTTACAATCCCCAGCCTAGTAGAAATATAGACTGAGTGGTCAGATTATTATGACCACCCCATCAGTACTTGGTCTGGCCACATTTGCCTTCAATACTAAGGCAATTATTCTTGGCATTGATTCCACAAGATGGTGAAAAGTGATGCGAGGAATTTGACACCATGCCCAATGAATAGCACTGTCCAGTTTTGTGAGATTTGATGGTTGTGGAACCAGCTGCTTGATGGCCCTTTTAACTTTGTCCCACAAATGCTCAATTGGATTGAGATCTGGTGATTATGGGGGCCACTTGAAACAAGGTAAGTCTCCCTCATGTTCTTGAAACCACTCCTGTACAATACGAGCACCGTGGTATGGCACATTGTCTTGTTGGAAGAAGCCATCTCCATTGGGATATGCCGTCAACATGATAGGATGAACCTGATCAGCAATGATACTTAGGTATGTTGTACTATTCAGACGTTGTTCCACACCAATTAAAGGGCCCAAATCATGCCAGGAAAACATGCCACAAACCATAACACTGCCCCCACAGCTTGAAGGGTTATATTTATGCATGTGGGGTGCATGCTTTCATGCTGTTTTCACAAAATTCTCACTTTGCCATCTGCACGATACAACTGGAAACGTGATTCATCGGACCACATGACTTTTTTCCAATGTTTAACTGTGTTCCTGTGTGAATTGGAGACATTTTATCTTGGTAACTGCAGACAACAAAGGTGTTCGAACAGGCCTTTGTTTCCATATCCCATACGGTGCAGTCTATGGCTAATTTGCCTACAAACGTCAGGTGGTCATGATAATCTGGCTACTCAGTGTATAGTCCTAATTAGAATCAGTGTAAGAATAACAAAGTGATGGATTTATGGGGAAATATTAATTTGACAATGCATTTAATAAATGTCCATTGTCTTAGTTAAAAATTCTTAATTATGAAATTTTAATGTTTTTTAAAACCATTGCAAAATACTAAGTTTCTCAGAGAATTGTTTATATTTACTGATTTTTATTTGTGAAAGATATGGCCAGAGGGCAGATACCTCTGAATCATGGGGTCTTTACAATAGACAGAACTTCAGAGATGGTAAGGACCTTTATATCTATCTACTTAAAATAATATTTTTTAAAGTAGCAGTAGCATAAGATGAATAGCATCCGATGCGGTATTTTAATTTGCCAATTTTTGCCTTCCTATTACTCTTTCAACACCCATTCTAGTAACAGAATGTTTACTAGGGTCAGGTTTTTAAAAAGTAAGGAAAATATTGTGTGTTTAAAAAATGATCATAGGCCAAAACTTAAAAGTACTTAAATTGGATAAAAAATAAATCAATTAGTGAAATTCTCATACAAATACCATGCTTAACCTTAATACTTTCATATTGTCAGACTGGTCCTCACTTTCTTAATATGCTTTGCTGTTAAGAAAGGGAGCTGATAAAACATTGATATCACATTGAAGGGTATCAGAATAATTTTATAATGGCTCATCATCCTTCCTTGTGGTTGGTAATTTACACTAATAAAATAAAAACATGCAAATTGACCATCACTCTACTACACCCACCAGCCAACCAGGAGGAAATACGCAAATTAGAAAGACAAAGATGGAGGCCACCCAGCTTCTCCAGGCACAGAATGGCCTCGCAGGACAGGACACCTGTTATGAGAGGGAGGGGGGGTGTGGGGAAGGGATTAACACAAGCACTCCAGCCGCAGTAAAGATGAAAACTGCAGACTTTGGAGTCTGCAGCGAAGATGAAGATGGAAGATAGCAGACTCCTGCCTGAGTTTGCAGCAAAGATAAAGATGACAGTCTCTGGCTGGAGTCTACAGCAAGACAAAGGCAGCGGACTCTGGCTAGAGCCTGCAGCAAAGGCAGCAGACTCTGGTAGGAGCAAAGGAAAACTGGTAGTGGAAGCCAACGGAAGGAAGGCCTATTGCAAAATATATGTGCTATGGGCCTCTAGTCATGTATAAAATGTATAAACTATTCATTCTGTTGGTTTGAGTTTCTAAGAATACTGAGTTTAAATGAGTCATATACAAAGAAATGAGTGAGTCATGTGCAAGGGTTTTATATTTTCACAAATCTGACCATAGTAAGCATTCTGTTATTAAATTGCTGTCTTCTGATTGCAGTAGGGAATATCTTTTGATATTCCTGAGGAGCAATATAGTAGGAGTTGCTATTATAAATTGAAAAGCACAAATGTAAAAGTTATCTATGCCTAGAAAATGTAAGTTAATTATTAATTACAAAAAATAAGCTTGGCTTTGGAAAGTATAAATGTCTATAATAGTTATTCTTATTTTTTTATGCCTTCTGTATCAACAACAAAACACATTATTCAGATTATTTGAAAATGTGGACTTAAATTGATCTTGTTCTCACTAATATTATATACATAAGACAGAGCAAACATCCAAATGGGAAGTAATAAACTTATATGTAACATATAGCCTAAGTCAAGCTTGTTTTCTCACTCATAAAATATTT
Source organism: Lasiurus borealis (assembly GCA_004026805.1). Lineage (NCBI taxonomy): Eukaryota > Metazoa > Chordata > Mammalia > Chiroptera > Vespertilionidae > Lasiurus > Lasiurus borealis. The sequence goes on from PVJN01016996.1 coordinate 11,228, forward strand.
TGTTTAAATGATGCCCTAGCTAAATACACATTACTTGATGAAACTAAATAGCATGTAGTAAAAAAAAATTAAGTCACAATTAAACCAGTAGGTGCTTCTTTAATTTCTCTAAATAATAATAAAATAATGTGTGTAGAAAGAGAAAGAGATAGACAGATGAACAGAACAAAAAGAAACAGACAGAGAAAAACTAATTTACGGTTTAGAACATTCCAAAGTGATAATACATGCATAGAGAACTAAGAATATGTGTTCAGATGTGTTAAAATTACAAACTTTGTCATATAGCTAGTTTTCTTAAATGCATTCAAAAATATTATATCCAGCAATTTTCTAGATTGATGAAGATTGGTAATGAAAATATATACTGTAGCTGGAATTTAAACTGATATTTGTAGAAAATACATAGCAAGTATTCATCTAAAACTGTTGAAGACGTCTTTTTTTTAAAACAACAATTTGTCTTTTAACAAGCCCCAAGCTCCATCCTAGGGCTATGTGGGCTAGGGGTTTCAAGTTTCTTCAGAGGTAAAAATAATAGTTCATTGATGGGCCTCTAGTGATTCATGCTCCAATACAGTAGCCACTTTGTACATGTAGATATTTAAACTTTCATAATTAAAATGGAATAAAATGAAAAATTCAGTTGCACTATTCTCATTTCAAGTGTTCAAACTCACATATGGAGGGAATTCAAGATGGCGGCATAGGTAAAACACGTACCCTGTACCTCTCACAACAGTTTCAAAACTACAACTAAAAGACAGAACAGACACTATCCAGAACCACAGGAAAGCTGGCTGAGTGGAAATTCTACAACTAGAAGGAATGAGAGGGGCTCATGGAGACCCAGAGGAGTTGCAAAAAACTGAGGTACAGAGACATACGCGTGGGGAGAGTGAGTGCCGGAGAACCTGGCTGGCTTTCTCTGGCAGGGGAGAGAGGGAGACTCCCAACTTCATTGAACCCCTTATCCTATGGCACTGAACTCCAGGTGAGACTCATACAAGGGGAGTTTGGACTGTGAAAAGAGAGAAGTGGACAGAAATTTGGGGGAGCCGCAAAAGGGCAGAAGTCTGGTGGGGAGCACAGCACTGCACGTAGAAGACCGACTGCTGATTGTGCCCATGGCTTTCATGAGTGGGTGGGAGATAGAGCCTCCCAACTGTGCCACTTCTAACTCCACTAAACCCTAGTTTTGGGCGAAACCCTGGGGACCCAAACTCATATAGTCCAGGAGCAAAGGGGAGCCAGGAAGTTAGCGGCCTTGAGGCACTTGCACACACACAGGGACTGATCCAGCGACTACCCAGAATCAAGTGAGACCCAGGGGCCATGAAGGTGGGACCGACGGGAAGGCAAGGAAGTCCATTAAGCCCTGATACTCCACCCATCCCAAGCTCAACAGAGAGGCTTTTGGAGTTTTGCAAGCCTTGTATCATAAGGCTGAATCCAACACAGAAGTTCTCCTGACAGTGAAAATGTGGAGACAAAGGAAGAGATCACAAACAAAATAAATGGAGGAAAACAAACAACTGGATATAGAGTCCAAAACCATGCTTATAAGGTTTTTCAATAATTTCCTAGAAAAAGATGGATAAATTTAGCAAGACCCAAGATGGAAAAGGGCCAACTAGTAATTAAAGATACACTGACTGAAATAAAAAAAATTTATACATAGACCTAACAGCAGACTAGAGGAAGGCAAGAATCAAGTCAAAAATTTGAAATATAAAGAATCAGAAAACACTCAACTGGAAAAGCAAGAAGAAAAAAGAATCCAAAAATGTGAAGATAATATAAGGAGCCTCTGGGACAGCCTCAAGCATACTAACATCAGAATTGTGGGGGTGCAAGAAGAAGAGAGAGAACAAGATACTGAAAATCTATTTGAAGAAATAATGACTGAAAACTTCCCCCACCTGGTAAAAGAAATAGACTTACAAGACCAGTAAGCACATAGAACCCCATATAAAAGGAATCCAAAGAGGAGCACACCAAGACACATCATAATTAAAATACCAAGAGCAAAAGACAAAGAGAGAATATTAAAAGCAGCAAGAGAAAAACAGTTCATTACCTACAAGGGAGCACCCATATGACTGTCAGCTGATTTATCAACAGAAATTATGCAGGCCAGATGGGAGTAGCAAAAAATATTCAACATGATGAATAGCAAGAACCTACAACCAAGAATACTCTATCCAGCAAAGCTATCATTCAGAATTGAAGGGCAGATAAAGAGCTTCACAGATAAGAAAAAGATAAAGGAGTTCATCAACTCCAAACCAGTATTATATGAAATGCTGAAAGGTACACTTGTAGAAGAGGAAGAAGATAAACGTAAAAGATAAAGAATTATGAAGAACAAATACATATCTATCAACAAGTGAATCTAAAAATTAAGTGAATTAAAAATTTGATCAACAGAATAAACTGGTGAATATAATAGAATCAGGAGCACAGAAAGCGAGTGGACTGATAATTCTCAGGGGGAAAGGAGTGAGAGGAGTTCAGAGTGAGACTGGACAACAATCATAAATCCATGGATGAGGTCAATGGAGAGAAGGTAAGGGTAGAGGGACGGGTGGGAGCTGGGTGGAGGCAAGCTCTGGAGGGGGGAAAAGAGAAACAAATGTAATAATCTGAATAATAAAGATTTAATTTAAAAAAGGCCAAATATATTGACTTTTAATTACAGTTCAATAAAGGCATTGAAATTAAAAAATAAACTCACATATGGATAGTAACTGGGAAGCACATATATCGATATTTTTCTTCATTGCAGATAATTATATTAGATAGTGCTATTCTAGATTATAAAGGGTCACCAGTTAGTTTTTAGTAAAACAATTTACTATAACATCTTTAGTTCAACATAAACAGACCATTAATCAATTAAAGAGATCTAGCTCTTTTATTCTCTATATCTAGAAGTAGTAAAATTTGTTTAAATTGGAAAATTTTGCATTCCTAATCTGTCAAGTGCTATTCTGCCTATAAGTATCACTGCCATCTCTCTATCTTTTTGTTCCCTGCTAAAATTGCCCAGTTCCTGGAATATAGTTTGCATTGGTTTTATTTCCATTCACACAGCCACTGCCTTCATTTGTACCCTCATTCCTCTTTCATTTGCACTATCTCAAGAGCCCCTTAACTGATTTTTCCTACTTCTAGGCTTTTTTCCAAGTGACTCTTGTCACTATGGGGGACGGGGGGTAGGTGGGAGGTAATTAACCAAGGATTTTGTATACACATATGCATGGCCCAAGGACACAGACAATGGGGGGATGAGGGCCTGGGGTGGGAGGTGGGGGCGGGCTGAAGGGGGCCAATGGGGGAAAATGGAGACATGTACTACTTTCAATAATAAAGAATTATTTTTATAGAAAAGAACAGACGCTAGCTTTTGCTCCTCTTTAAATTCCTAGTGCTGCTAGTGTTACTAATGTGGAGTTCTGTGTACATTAGTCAACTCAAATGTTTGCTGAATAAATTTAAAAATGGATAAAAATAATAATAAAAAAGGTGGATTATCCGGAAGAAAAATTGGAAAGATACGTGAATAGCTGTGTGTGTGTGGTGATGAGGATGTTCTACCACTGTTCAATCAATGTATCAACATCACTCTAATTAAAAAAAAATAACCATCTCTACACCTTTATTATTACCACTAGAGGCCTGATGCATGAAATTCTTGCAAGAGTAGCCCTTCCTTCCCCTGGCTGCTGGAATTGGCTTCCTTTTGGCACCTGGGTCCCAAGGTCCCTCGCAGTCTGGCTTTGTCTAGAACATTGTATGGTCTAATTAGCATATTATGCTTTTATTATTATAGATCTTCATTATGATTATCATCACCATCGTCATGCTAAAGGATATAGAGTCAAGTCCAAAAGTTTTTAAAAAAAGAATAGTTACTGTAATAGTTTACAACTTTGACTTCATGAAAACTGTTGCTTAATAGTATACTTAATAATAAAAAATTAAGTATTCACCACAGGCTTACCCAAATAAATTACACCTAACTCTTATAACCTTCTTAGAATGAGGCTGTCATATTTCAGTAAAGAGAAAAAAAAAAGTAAGCCTGGCCAGTGTGGCTCAGTGGTTGAGTGTCAATCTATGAACTAGGAGGTCATGGTTCAATTCCCAGTCAGGGCATATGAGCCAGTTGTGGTCTTGATTCCCAGTGTGGGGCATGCAGGAGGCAGCCAATAAATGATTAACTCTCATCATTGATGTTTCTATTTCTCCCTCCCTCTCCCCTCCTCTCTGAAATCAATAAAAAATATGTCAAAAAGAAAATGAAGAAGTCAAAGTCTCAGTACATTTGTTTCTAAATTAAAATGCTACAAGATGTACATATTCCCTGTGTGACACTTTAAAGCACAGTGGGTAAAACCTGAATATTGCATTATTGAGATTCAAAGATTAATTCAGCTACATAGGGAGTTAAATCACATGTAATGAAGGTACAGTGCTCTCCTACATGATATGCTGAGTGTGATGACAGGGTTGAAGAAATGCTTATAAACTATTAGTTTTGCATAACATGAAAAATATTCCGATTAAAACCAATTTTGCTGTAGGCATTGGAAGAAAATGGGGTTTTTCCTGATATTATTTTACAATTCCATATATTAACATCATCCCTCAGGTATTAATATTACCTGTCATAGTAGTCTTTTCAAGTATAAAAAATTACTATGAGGAACCATAAAGTGGTCTGTAGGCAATATAATTCATTTTGTGCAGAAACTTAAAATGAATTTTGCAACAAATGAGTAGAAGTGATTATTGCTCATACAACTTTTCTTGTTTGGATTTCATCTGTCTGTATCCCATGGAGTGGTGAAGTTAGAGTGATCTTACTTAGGAGCCAATTGTCAATTGCCAAAGTTCTAAAAAAAAATAGTGACAGATAGATACAGATGCAAAACAGAGAAGGAAAAACTATATCCTCCCAAAATTGTGATAGTGTAGCAGAAATAGAATCAGACAGACCTGGGGTTAAATCTTGGCTCTGCCAATTAATAGATCTAGGTTTTGGAAAGGATACTAAATCTCTTTGAGTCTAAATTTCCTGATCTACACTAATAAAAGAAAAACATGCAAATTAATCATCACTCTGCTATATCCATAAGCCAATCAGGAGCAAGTATGCAAAATAACCCAACTAAGATGGCGGCCGCCATAGAGCTGAAGTGAGTAGGAGGATTTTGTTGTCCCTAGTGATAGAGGAAGCCAAGTTTCCCACCCTCCCTGGCCAGTCCTGGTCTCCACTCAAGGCTACAAAGTTTCAATTTTAGAAGATAAATAAATCCTAAATACCTGCTTCCAGCCAGCCCTGGCCTCTGCTCAAGGAGACTCTGAATAAAAAAAGAGAAAAAAAAACCCTTACCCAGGCTGGCCACACCTCTGCTCGGGGGTTTGACCAGCCTGCAAACAGCCATCAGCCCTCACCTAGGCTGGCCAGGCACCCCAGTGGAACCCCCCACCTTGAAGGGGGTGTGGTTAGCCTGAAAACAGGCCTCAAACCCTCATCCAGGCTGGCCAGGCCCCTCAGTGGGGACCCCCACCCCGGAGGAGGTGTGGCCAGAGTGAAAACAACCCTCAGCCCTTCACTCAGGCTGGTCACACCCCAATGGTCTGATTCCTGTAAACAGGCATTAGAATATCCCTCAAGGGGTCTCATACTGAAGAGGGTGCAAGCTGGGCTGAAGGACAACGCCCCATGCACAAATTTTGTGCACTGGGCCTCTAGTGGCTAATATGTAAAGTGTCCCCTTGGGAGTTTGAACAGGAGACTGGGAGTTTGATTGCTCGCTATGACGTGCACTGACCACTTAGGGGCAGCATGGAAGGAAGGAAGGAAGGCCCCAACAGGCTGCTGGGAAAGGAAGACCCCTGCTGCCAGCCAGCAGCTAGGGAAGGAAGGCCCCAGCCTGCTCTGATCACAGGCCAGACCTAAAGACCCTATCTATGCATGAATTTCGTGGACCGGGCCTCTAGTGGATATTATAATATCTACCTTCTTTGTGGTTGCTGTAAATATTAACCGAGAAAGAACATGTAAAACAGCACAAAATTGGGAAAATTAAGTACTAAATATCATTTAAGTTATTTAGAATATAAAAGACTAAATATTTTAGCTATTAACATCATTAACTTGTCTATAGAATACATTATTTTAATGATACTACCATAAGTCACCCCAGTAATTACATAAATAGTCCACAATAGTAAAAATCCATTATTTTTGCAGGTAGTACATTTATTTGTATGGCCATATATATTTTAACATAATATTATTAAAACATACAGTCAGGTATGTACTAAAAAGCAAGAATGCCAATTGTGACTTTACTGGGCTACTTCCAACAATATATCAAGTGGTTCAGCATATGCAATTATTGCAGAGCCTTGCCAAGAATTTGAAATATGCCCATTAATTCAGCAATTCCCAATCTGTACATCAGTCAGTCACATTTAAAAATATCTCTGTCACTGTCTGGGTGAATGAATTTATTGATAATCCTATATAATAAAGAGGGAATATGCAAAATGCTGCACCCACAGCATAGGCAGGGATCCTGTAACACAAGATGGCTTCACCTAGTTAGGAGACCCAGTTTCTGTAATGATTACTTAACAGCAATCAGCAGGGACCTGAGGCTGCTTGGTGCTGGGCCAAAGCAGGGGACCTGAGGCTGTGCTCCCTGCCTGGTGTGGCTTGACAGGGGACCTCAGTTCATGCCACTCCACCCCTGCACCAGGCCAGGGAATGTCAATCTACGCCCCTGCACTGGAGCTAAGCTGAAGGACCTCAGGCAGTACCCATCCCACCCACCCAGCAGGGCTTGATGGAGGACCTCAGGCCATGCCCTCTGCCCTAGCACCAGGCCAGGGTACCTGAGGCCACACCTCATGCCCTGGTGCCAGGCTGTGGGACCTGAGGCCATGCCCCCCACCTGGTGGGGCTTGACAGCGCCTAAAGGCATGCTCCCTGCCCCATCCTGGGCCAAGGGACCTCAAGCCATGCACCCTGCTCCAGCACTAGGCTGGGGGACCTGAGGCTGTGCCCCCCTGGCGGGGCTTCACTGGGGTGGGGCTGGCTGGAGCTGGATTTAGTCCAATGTGGTGGGGCCAACTGGGTATGGGTTCTTGCTATTTCATGGCACACATGGGTGGGCAGGGGACTTGACTTTGGTTCCCATGGTGCACCCCAGACTCTGATAGGAGGCAGATTTTTATATATATATTTTTAATTTTATTTCATCTCTGATATTTCTATTATAGAGAAAGGGCAAATAGCAATATTAAAATATTTCCTCTAATTAATTCCCTTTTAATGTGTGCAAATTTTGTGCACCAGGTCACTAGTTATAAATAAAAGCTGAATATTTAAAGGAATACTCTAAACATTTTTTCATAAAAAAAACACACATCATATTAGCTAAATAATTTTTGTCTCAGAATCACATACAAGAAGATACTGAAAGCCGAAACCAGTTTGGCTCAGTGGATAGAGCATTGGCCTGCAAACTGAACGGTCCCAGGTTCAATTCCGGTCAAGGGCATGTGCTTGGTTGCAGGCACATCCCCAGTGGAGGGCATGCAGGAGGTGGCTGATAGGTGTCTCTCTCTCATCGGTGTTTCTGACTTTCTACCCCTCTCCCTTCCTCTCTGTAAAAAATCAATAATATATATATATATATTTTTTTTTAAAAGAAGATACTGATAATATCAGGCATTTCACTGTCATAGAAACTGACCAATCAGAAGCAAATTTGGTGAACTGTGAGGAGCCAATGGCTGCCTAAGAGGCATAGATTTTGATGCTAACTGGCCTAGAAACCAATCAATGAGAACCAAATTGGCTAGCAGAGGAGGGCAGTTGGGGGTGAGATCAGGCCTGCAGGGGAAGAGAGTTGTGGGCAAGATCAGGCTGGGAGGGGAGGGCCATTGGGGTCAATATTAGGCTAGCATGGGAGGGCAGTTGGGGGTGAGATAAGGCTGGCAGGAGAGGGAAGTTGGGGGCAAGATCAGGCTGGTGTGGAAGGGCAGTTGGGGGCAACCAGACTGGCAGGAGAGGGCAGTTGGAGGTGAGATCAGGAAGGTAGAGAGGCAGTTGGGGGTGAGATCAGACCAGCAGGAGAGGGTAGTTGGGAGTGATATAAGTCTGGCAGGGGAGGGCAGTTGGGGGTGAGACCAGGCCAGCAGTGGAGAGTAGTTGAGGGCAACCAAGCTTGCAAGGGATGGCAATTGGGGCCAAGATAAGACCTGCAAGAGAGGGTAGTTGGGGGTATGATCAGGCTGACAGGGGAGGGCCATTGGGGGCGAGATCAGGCTAGTGTGGGAGGGCAGTTGGGGGCAATCAGTCTGGCAGGGGAGGGCAGTTGGGGGCAATCATGTAGGCAGAGGCAGTTAAGGGTGATCAGGCAGGCAGGCATAGGGGTTAGGGGCAGTCAGGCAGGCAGGAAGAGGAAGTTAGGGGTGATGAGGTAGGCAGGCAGGTGAGTGGTTAGGAGCCAGCAGTCTGCCTGCCAGTTTAGGGGTTCCTGATTGAAGAGGGTGCAAGCTGGGCTGAGGGAATCCCCTCTCCATGCACATATTTAGTGCCCCAGGCCACTAGTAAAATAATAATAACTCTGATCCCTTTGTATACATATATTTTTATTAAAATGTATGTTCTAGAAATTTCAGTCTGCTCTAGGAAGGAACTTACAAAGATTCAGAGCCAAGTTCAAACAAGGAACTCTCAGAGGTAGTGGGTATCCTGTCAGTGACGCTGAGCAAGCCAAAAGTGATGGTTCCCTGTAGAGGCAGTAGTATTCCAAGCATTTGTGGTTTACACACTGGAGCATTTACAAACTATTTCTAGTGCTCAATGCACACTTCCAATGATCCATGTGAAGCATTTTAAAATCTTGCATCTTATTTGATCTTATATATTGAAATTGTGTATTAAATCTAAAAATTTGCTTTTGCATTATTGTTTTTTGTTATTTTATAATAATTGTTATTTGCCAGGAAATTGTTATCTTAGAATGTCATATCTTACAGAAAAGCAACATTTTTTTTATCAATTGTGCTGTAATCATGTGAATAACCATGTCATTTTAAGCTTTGTTCTTTATAGACAGTCATTGTTTTACTCTGATGCATTTGAAAATATGTTACATCTTTGGAAAGGTTTGTGAAAAGGACTCGGACAATTTAAATGACAGGTTTCTAAACAGGTCATCTTTTTGAAGTATATCATGATTTATAGAGCTCTAAGGAATAACTGGATTCATGGAAATATTTGTGAATAATCAGGACAAAAATGGTTCTATGAGACTGAATGAACTGATAAAATTATTATTCTTATAACTTTGTTTGCTGATTTTTTAAAAAAAATATATTTTTGTTTTCCAGATATAAGGACACTTTCTCCCTAAAGAAATTTGGTGAATTATACCTTCATAAGCAATAATGAAGCATTTATAGTTTTCTCCCTACCTAATTGCTCCGGAATTGAGAACAAGACTATATGTTTGTTTGCATAAATTTAGAGAATTTACTTATCTAAATTTAGAATCTGTTCTCTTTAAAATAGAACACATAAAACCAGTTTCCAATTGTGGTCTTTGATTGGATTGTCATGGTCAAGAGAAAAATGCCTAACCTCTGAATGTCACCAGAAAGACTTAAAGAATAAATAATGACTTTGAAACTAAAAGCCCCTTGGAAAAGTGGCCTGATACCTTGTTTATTCATTCGTAGTTCATGACAATCTTTCCAGGTAAGGAGTGAAGGTTACTTCCCTGGAAAATGACAAATAAATGATCTCAAGTCTTTGGCGGAACCTCAAGAAGTTGAGGAATCCATCAAAACCTATAGATATTGTAAACAAAGCCAGATGGCCACTGTGTGGCGTGGCTTCTGTGCCCTGAGTATCTAACTAAAGCTCAATCTGAAGATAACCTTGCAAGTGAAATTCCAAGAAAACATAATTTTTAAAAATGTATCTTTATTATTGAAAGTATTACAGATGTCTCCTTCCCTCCTCCCCAATTGATACCCTCTACCCTGCTTCCTTCCCTTCCACAGGCCTTCCTGTGGGCTATGCATATTTACCTGTAGATTCATTGGTTAATCTCTTCTCACTGACCCCTCATTTCCCTCTGAAATACACTGAGTGGCCAGATATTATGATCTCTGAACACATAATAATCTGGCCACTCAGTGTATATTTTATATAATAAAAGGCTAATATGCAAATTGCCCCCCCCCCAGGAGTTTGACCAGCAGACAGGCCAGCCAACCATCCACCCAAGTCCCCTCCTCCTGGCCAGGCTGGCTCAATCCCACCAATACCTGAATTCATGCACCAGGCCTCTAATATATATTAATATATATATATATATATATATATATATATATATATATATATATATATGTATGTATTTGTACTGAGTGGCAGATTATTATGTGTTCAGAGAAGATAATAATCTGGCCATTCAGTGTATATCAGCAGACTGTTGCATGCTTCAATGTCTCTGGAACTTTTTATTTCATCAGTTTATTTTGTTCATTAGATTCCACATATAAGTGAGATCATGTGATATTTATCTTTCTTTGACTGGTTTATTTCATTTAACACTATACTCTTCAGGTCCCTCCATGCTGTCTCAAAAGGTAAAAGATACTTCTTTTATACAGTGCTGGCAAGGATATGGAGAAAAAGGAATCTTAGTACACTTTGATGGGAGTACACACTGATATAACCACTATGGAAAACAGTGTGGAGCTTCCTCAAATAGCAATCAGAAACAATACTTGTATATGAACCACTATGTTCATAGCAGTGTTTTTACAATAGCTAAGATGTGGAAACAATCCAAGTGCCCATAAGTAGATGAATAGATTAATATATGGTGGTACATTTACACAATGGAATATATGCAGTCAGCAAAACAAATTTGAAAGAGCCCATATAACCAATTGTTATTTTGTTGTATTTATGCAAATGATCAGGCCAAATTAAAACCTGACATAATAAAGTCCCTTTAATGAAAATGATGGTAATTTTAGAGGAAAAAAAAAACATGTTTCAATGAAAATCACAATGCTCAATTGTGGGTATTGGACTCTAATACAGTTGATTGTCTTCAAAGTTTAAAGTTTTATTCTTACCTGTGAACTAAACTAGTTCCTGAATTCTTTTAGTTGTCTTCAACCCTCCAAGCTAACATTTCATTTTTTTCTCCCATCTTTGAACTAAGAGTTATTGGGAACTATTTTTTCCCTAAGGCTATGTCTGTGTATATTATATAGAATTTACCTTAGCGCCAGGTATTCTCAAACTATATACAAAAAGGATCTATCAAATTGTCACTGTTTAATTTCATCCCACCAAAAGCCTTATAATCTAAAAGTCTCAACTGACAGGCTTGTGATTCGCTGTGTTTATTAACCTTTGTGTTCTTTCTGTTTTCATAGGGTGTATACCTATGACTTTATTAATTACATGATTGTTTATTTATACAACATAGGTCTCACTTTGGAAGCCCATCTGCATCACTGTCTTCTTAATTGACACTCAACAATTTCACTGAACTGACTGATTTTCAGGACTAAATGATTGAGTCAATAAAATATAAGGCATCTGCCAACTTCATTTCTGGGTTAATATAATTCCACTAGAGGTCCGGTGCACAAAATCCATGCACTCGGGGAGAGGGTGATGGTCCCTCAGCCCAAATGCAAGAGGATGCAGGACAGGCTGAAGGACCCCACTAATGCATGATTGGGGCCAGGGAGGTATACAGGAGGTTGGCCATCCAGGGAGGGACCCCAGGAGGGCTCCAGGATGTGTCCAGCTTATCTCACTTGGTCCTGATCTGCCAGATCCCAGCAGTAAGCTAACCTACTAGTCTGAGTGTAAGTACCCAGGTGGTCAGTGCATGTCATAGTGAGTGGTTGAGCAGTCTTAGAGTATCATTAGCATATTATGCTTTGGTTGGTTGAATGGCTGACCAGATAACTGGACACAGCATATTAGGTTTTTATTATATAGGACATCAAGACGATTATGCTTCAGGGATTCTAGATTATCCCTACTTCGGAAGAATCAGCTAACAACCTCTCTCTCTATTCCAGTCTCTGATTCCATTTACTTGACCCCTTTAGATCAAGCAGGGAGAGAAATCCATGCCCTACATAGGCAGGAACCATAGCCCTTATCAGAAGGAAGCAATCTCTAGAGACAGACCATCCTTCCTCATTGCCCTTAAAAGATTTCAAGGATTGAAGTCTCTGAGGGTGTAATGAGATAGCCACTAAGCCAGGACAAGTGGAATAGAGAATGAGGCAGATAGATAAAGTTTGCAGCCATCTAGTAAATCCTATCTCCCCTAAACCAAGACATTAGTGATTAAATGGTTTGCACTTCTCCCCAACCAGAGGGTAAATAGCTTAAATCACCCTACTCAGGGAGACAAATAGAAATCCAATTAGTGCCATTTTCCCAAACACATCACCAAAACCTATTTTAGGTGGAAAAAAAGAGAATGTAGAGGAACATAGGTTATAAAAATGAAAAGAAATAGAAAAATGGAATGAAGTAGAAGGGAAATCAGTAATTATAAAATCAAATTAATAATAACAATATATAGCAATTATAAATTCAATAAGAAACATTTAGTAGTTCTGAGTTCTTAGTACCTATGATAGAGATGAATGGAATTAATTTTCACTTCTATTAAGACTTTTGAGGTATCATTTATAGTATCAAAGAGGTTCATAAATAGGCTTTATGTTGAATAATTAAAACTACAACTAGCAGTTATGGCTACTGCTTAGAAAAAATTACAATATACAAGTTTAGTATCTAAGGGAATCACATTTATTGAACACTTACTGTGTGCCAGAAAAAATGTTCAAAGCACATTGAACTGTTGATATGTGCCCGAAACTATTCATCTAGTCTGCCTAACAACTGTATTATAGATACTATAATAAATCATATTTCATAGAGAAAACATGGGTTCAAAATGTTTAAGTAAATAGTTCAAGTTCATACATCCAGTAAAGAATTAAACCAAAACATGCTTCAGATTTTACACAATAAACTAATATCAACTCTTGCTTATACAAGGCATATGATATACTTTTAAAATAATGTTTATTTTTAATTGGTTTACATACAAAATTATATTAGTTTCAGGTATACAACATAATGATTAAACATTTAGATTTGTACTTTTTTAAAAATGCATTTCATTTTCTTTTTTTTTTCCATCTGCAATTTACCCCTCAATCCATGCACCCCCACCATCACTAACCTGTTATCTATGAGTTATTTCTCTTTTTCTTTTTTGTTCAATCCCTCTATGCCTCCTAACTTCCCTCCCCCTCCCCACAGAGCTTCCAGCCTGCTCAATATATGAGTCTGTCTCTATTTTGCTTGTTATTTCAGTTTGTTCATTAGACTCCACATATGAGTGAAATCACATGGTACTTCTCTTTCTCTGACTGGCTTATTGCATTTAGCATAATGTTCTCTAGAACCATTCATACTGTTGCAGAGAGTAAAATTTTCTTCTTCTTTATGGCCAAGTAGTATTGCATTGTGTAAATGTATCATAGGTGTTTATCTACTCATCTACTGATGGGCACTTGGTTTGCTTCCAAATCTTGACTATTGTAAACAATGCTGAAATGAACATAAGGGTTCATATATTCTTTTGAATTAGTGTTTTGGGTTTCTTCATATAAATTCCCATAAGTTGAATCACTGGGTTATAAGAAAGTTCCATTTTTATTTTTGTGAGGTAACTCCAATGTTTATACATTTATATAGCTTATGAAGTGATCACCCTGATAAGACTAATACCCCATCTGGCACTATACATAGTTATTGGATTAATGACTAAATTTGTTGGGCTGTACTTTATACCCTGCAAATTTTTTATATAACTAGCTATTTGCACAGCTTAAAGCCTTCCCCTTTTTCACTGATTCTTTAATCCACATCCCATATGGTAACCATCAAAATGTTCTTTGTATCAGTTTGTTTCTCTTCTGTTTCTTCATTTATTTTGCTTTTTAGATTACACATATAAGTGAAATAATATGTTATTTGTCTTTCTCCATCTGACTTATATCCCTAAACATAACACCCTCTGGTTGTAGCAAATGGCAGGATTTCATTATTTTTATGGCTGAGGAATAGTCCATTGTATACACAACATCTTTTTATCCATTTTTCTATCAATGGACATGAGTTGCTTCCATGTCTTGGCTACTGTAAAAAGTGCTGCACTGAACATAGAAGTGCATAAGTGCTTTTGAATTAGAGTTTTGAATTTTTTAGGATAAATACCCAGAAGGGGGATTGCTGGGTCTGACTTTGTCTTTAGTTATATAACCTTGTTTTAATATAGATAATTTTAACTCAAGTTTTTATTGTGAATGTGCACACTGTTTTGACTATGGTGAACAGAATGTTGAACTTCATGAAAAGAATTGAGAAAGTGGCCATTTCAAAGGTAGGCTTACTAAACTGGCCAAGGTCTGTCATGAGCAACCTGTGTGAGTCATGAAGTAGGAAAGCCTTCAAAGAAACTCTTTCAGTTACATTTATACAGGAAAGCCACCTTTGTATTTAGGTTACTTTTTTAAAAGCAAGTCTTATGCTAAGTGAAATAAGCCAGTCAGAAAAAGATATCACTTGATCTCACACTTATGGAATATAATGAACATTATAAACTGATGAACAAAAATGATCCAGAGACAGAGAAGCATCGATCAGACCATCAAACTTCAGAGGGAAGGTTGAGGAGTGTCAGGGGAAGGGAGAGAGATCAACCAAAGGACTTGTATACATGCATATAAGCATAACCAATGGACACAGACAACAGGGGGGCCGAGGGCATGAATGTGGAGTGAAGGGGCAATGTAAGGATAAGGACACATATGTAATATTGTAATCAATAAAGAAATTTAAAAAATAAATAATCAGTAAAAACTACTTAAAAGTAAATTCATTAACATTTATAGTAAAAATAATAAAATCAAGTCTTTAAAATATATAAATCCTAGAGGCTAACTTCGGTAGTGTTTTGTTTTGTTTTTTTTTTCTCTGTCTTTGAAAGTGAGGTTGAGGCTGAAAAGTGAAGGAAGGAAAAGGGCAAATTGATATCTGAACAGAAAAAAGAGTGGAAAAATAATGTCCTATATTAGAATTCAATCACTGAAAAGAGTACCAAACATATAAGGCCTAATACCACAAATGAAAATAAGAATTCTAACGGAAAAGGTAGACTTATTGCATCCAATATAATTGCCAACACTTGTTTAATTTTTCAGCAAAAAGAAGATGCTAAAAGCAATGGGCTTATGGCAATGAAAATATCCTAATTAAAAATACAAGAAAAATGCCACAATTAAAGAGAACTTCCTAGGTCACTTTTTTAAACCTCAATTTCTAACCTCTATTTAACCAGCTAGAATAATTTTCCAAGTAGTACATTAGAAATAAAGCTCTTTTTTTATCCTGAAGAAAGAAAAGAACACATCCTTTTAGTAGCTACATTTTTAATATTAAATGTTTATCATATCATAAAATAAATAAATTCAAGAGAACCATATCAGGCATGACAGATTGGAGTCAGACATACATAGAGATTTCTGAGTATGAAACACATGGTCTCAGCTTGTTTGTCCCTAAATGCCCTCCCGTGCAGGCCTGATTACCCCTAACTCCCCTCCCCTGCATGCCGCTGGGTCCCTCCCAACTGTCCTCCCCTGCTGGCCTGATCGCCCACAGATAGGATCAGGCCTAAACAGGCAGTAGGAAATCCCTCAAGGGGTCCCAGATTGAAGAGGGTACAAGCTGGGCTTAGAGACACACACCCCATGCATAAATTTTGTGCACCAGGCCTCTAGTCTTTAAATAAACATCCACATATATAACAGGCAGATGTTTCAAAATATAATGATATATTCTGAATTAATAGCTAAATATTCCTTAGTTATCCTACCTAATAAAAGATTAATATGCAAATATACCATATCTTCAATAAACCCACAAGACACGTCCATCAGCCAATCAGGAGTGAGCATGCAAATTAACCCAACCAAGATGGCAGCAGCCGCAGAGTGAGCAGGAGGCTTGGGTTTCCCCCGTAATGGAGGAAGCCAAGCCTTCTGCACACCCTGGCTGGCCTAGGCCACCACTCAAGGCTACAAAGTTTCAATTATAGAAGATAAATAAATACCAGATACCAGGGCTTCCATTTGGGTTGCTGGAAGGCTTGGCCAACCTGCAAACCACCAAAGGCCCCTCAGCCAGGCCACCCCATGTCACAAAGGAACCTCCACCCTGATCTGGGATACCCTTCAGGGCAAACCACCTGGTCCCCACCCATGAACCAGACCTCTATCTTATCTAATAAAAGAGTAATATGTAGTTTGACCATCACTCCAACACACAAGATGGCTGCCCTCATGTGGTCAAAGATGGCTTCCCCTATGTGGACATAAGATGGCTACCACAAGATGGCCAGCAGGAGAGGGCAGTTGGGAGGGACAAGGCCTGCAAGGGAGGGCAGTTGGGGGTGATCAAGCCTGCAAATAAGGGCAGTTAGGGGTGACCAGGCCAGCAGAGAAGGGAAGTGGGGTGCGACCGGCCATGTAAGGAAGTACAGTTGGGTGTGACCGGGCCTGCAGGGAAGGGCAGTTGGGTGGGGGGTCCAGTCCTCCAAGGGAGAACAGTTGCGGGGGACCGAAAATGATCCAGAGACAGAGAAGCATTGATCAGACCATCAAACCTCAGAGGAAGGTTGGGGAGTGTCGGGGAAGGGGGAGAGATCAAACAAAGGACTTGTATACATGCATATAAAGCTAACCAAAGGACAGAGACAACAGGGGGGCTGAGGGCATGAATGTGGGGCAAGGGGACAATGGAAAGATAAGGACACATATGTAATATTGTAATCAATAAAGGAATTAAAAAATAGGGAATGGCAGTTAGGGGTGACTAGGCCTGTAGGGAGGGCAGTTAAGAGTGACCAGGACTGCAGGGGAGGGCATTTAGGGACAAACAAGCTGGCAGGGGAGCAGTTATGCATCAATCAGGCTGGCAGGGGAATGGTGAGAGGTTGATCATGCTAGCAGGCAGAAGCAGTTAGGGGCAATCAGGAAGGCAGGCAGGCGAACAGTTGGGAGCAAGCAGTCCTCGATTTTGAGAGGGATGTCTAACTGCCCATTTAGCCCTGATCCTATTAGGATCAGGCCTAAACAGGCAATCAGACAACCCTCAAGGAGTCCCATATTGGACAGGATGCAGGCTGGGCTGAGGGACACAGCCCCCATGCATGGATTTTGTGTACCAAGCCTCTAGTTTTAAAAAGTTTTAGTTTTTCAGGAGCAGTGCAATAGATAGACAAGTTTTTGAATCATTCAGTTATGATTCAATATTCATTTTCAAAGTTCAGCAGATTTGGAGAAACAAATTTGACCTTAAAATAGAAATAATACAATTTAATATATTTGGAACTTTTAAACTTCAAAAATTAGTTTAAATTATTTGAATGGCCTCTCCATGGTATGTGTGGTATGCTAAAAAAAAGTGAGTAGAGTTTAAACAAATGATTTTATTTTGTCTAAATATGTATTTTAATGTTATGAATTATTAATATACTACATATTCTTTAGAATACAAGCCCTGATTCAATTGTACAATATAATTATAGTTTGAGACTCTCTATTTACTGATATTGTCTATATGTTACTAAATCCAAACATATAACCACCATTAAGCTTAGACTCATTCAAGTAAGGGTGAAAGAGCAATATGCACTGGCACACCACACAGGATCAGCTAATTAGGGCTGTCAGTGAAAAAATTAGCAGACTTATAGCCAAAAAATGTCTGGTGCTTTTGACCAATTTGTAGACTTTCATTTCCGAGGCTGAAAATCTGGCATGACGAATGCATTTGGAGGGTGGGGAACACATCCAGGCATTAAACGCAGAGTTGTACTGACTGAAAAATTTAAAACTGGTCTTTTGAAGTTTTATAAAATAAAGTTAGCTTCAAAATTATTGACATTATAACACTAAAGACACCATAAAATTTTTAATATGTTTACAATTATTGGCATTAAGTTGTCAATTGGAGTAATGTATAATTTTCCCAGTTTTTAGAATAGAAAACAGCAGAGACCAGGGTTCTAAACAAAAAGTGAAATTAACCCTTGATAGAAGTGTATGGGGAATATCCTTATGCATATACACAAATTTCCTAGCTTTCCAAACTAGCACTGCACAATACAAGTGGCCTTGGAAATTGCTTTCAAATCAAAGATCCTCAAGTACAAGTTTGAAAAAGAGACTAGAGGTTATGTTCCATGTTTAATTAGCAACTCAATTTATATAAGTTAATTTCATGCAGTCTAGATAGTTCAGAAATAGTTTCAAAAGTTTGAAAAATATAATTAATGTAGAAACAGAGATGAAAAGGAATATTTCTGGCACATAACTTAGCTAGGACTGTGCAGGACATAGAGAATAAGTAAGATTAAGTAGCCCAGGAGTAGCCTAAGAAGAGGAAAAGGACATGGAGCTCTGGAACCTGGAAAGCAATGGAGTAGACAGCTCCATAGTTTTGTCCACTTTCCCCTTTCTCTGTCACTGACCACAGGTATGTAATTTGCACTCATTCAATTGAATTTCAGCACTTAGTATGTAGGTAACAAAGATGAAAGAGAAACTCACTCCTTAAGCAGTGCTCTATTCTATAAATGGTCAAAGATAAATCTATTCAGCAATGGAAGAGATCAGAGACATCAGAAATTAACCCAAGCCATTATACTCAATTAATATTTGAAAAAAGGAGGCAAGAGCATACAATGAAATCAAAATAGTCTCGTCAATAAATGATGTTGGGAAAATTGGACAGGTTCATGCAAAAAATTAAACTACACCACCAACTTACACCTTACACAAGAATAAATTCAAAATGGATAAAAGACTTAAATGTCATTTGTGAAACCATAAAAACATATAGAAGAAAACATAGGCAGCAAAATCTCAGACATCTCCCATAACAATATGATTACTGATACATAGTGTAAGGCAAGGGAAACTAAAGAGAAAATTTAAAAATGTGACTACATCAAAATATAAAACTTCTGCACAGCAAGAGGAGCCATCAACAAAATGAAATGGGGACCCACTGCATAGAAGAATATATTCACCAATGATTTATCTGATAAAGGGTTATTATACTAAAAATAAGGAACTCATACAATTTAACAAAAGGATGACAAACAATGAAATTAAAAAACTGGGAAAGGATGTAGACACTTCTCCAAAGTAGACATGCAGATGGCCAACAGACATAAGAAAAAATGCTTAAAATCAGAGAGATGTCAATTAATAGACAAGAAGACATCACCTCACATCTGTCAGAGTGTCCATCACTAACAAATTAACAAATGACAAGTGCTGGTGACCAGGGACCAGGCCTGCATGGGAGGGCAGTTGGGAGGGACCAGGCTTGCAAGGGAGAGCAGTTGTGGGTGATTAATAGACAGGAAGACCACCTCACATCTGTCAGTGTCCATCACTAACAAATTAACAAATGACAAGTGCTGTCTTTGAAGGAAAAGGAACCCTAGTACAATGTTGGTGGAAATGCAAACTGGTGCAGCCACTATGGAAAACCGTGTGGAGTTTCCTCAAAAAATTAAAAACAAAACTGGCATTTGACCCAGGGACCCTACTTCTAGGCATATATCCTAAGGAATCTGAAACACCAGTCAGAAAGTATGTATGCACTTCTATTTTCATATAAATTCAATTTACAATAGCTAAGATCTGGAATCACCCCAAATTCCTATCAATAGATGAGTGGATAAAAAAGCTGTGGTACATTTATACCATAGAATACTATGCAGCAGTAAAAAAAAAGGGTATCTTACCCTTTTAGACAGTGTGGAGAGACCCGGAAAATATTGTGCTAAGTGAAATAGCCATACAATGAGAGGTAAATATCACATAATCTCACTCATACGTGGAACCAGAAAAAAATGATGAAAAAAATAGACCCAGAAACAGAAACATGGAACAGACTGATGAATCTCAGAGGGGAGGCAGGTTGGGTGGGTGGTAAGATCCCTATTAAGCAAATAACTTATATGCATACATGGGTAACTCATGAACACAGACAACAGTGTGGTGAAGGCCTGGGGTAAGGGGCAGGTGAGGGCTAGAAGAGGTCAATGGGGAAAAAGGGTACATCTGTATTACTTTCAACTGTAAAGATAAATTGATAAAAAAAGACACGTCCACTGAAT
The DNA here is from genome assembly GCA_004026805.1 of Lasiurus borealis. NCBI lineage: Eukaryota > Metazoa > Chordata > Mammalia > Chiroptera > Vespertilionidae > Lasiurus > Lasiurus borealis. The sequence goes on from PVJN01016996.1 coordinate 31,579, forward strand.
CTTGTAAAAATATCTTTGGCCAGATAATAAAATATACTAATGGATATTTTTCTGCCTATTTTGTTATTTTCCATTTCATTTCAGAGCTCACTCTTATTTATTTACTTATTTAGCCTGCTACATCTATGTAAAAAATGTCTGTAAATCATATGCTTCTGAAAGTTAAATTCATAAAAATATACTTGTTATGTAATTATTCTAACAAATAAACAAGTTTGTTGATCAAATGAAAATAAATTATTTACATTTCTACTACTGGTATTTTGCAAATAACACAAAAATTTATTATTCATACATTTTTCCAAGTTAAAAAAATAAATATTTCCAAACATTGTTTACTTACTAATGTGTTTTTCATTTTTGATGTTTAGTTTTCCAATTTTGAAGCATATTTTCAATTTGGCAGTAGACAAAATAAATATTGTACAGTCTGTTATTTGATTGGGAAGAAAAATAAATGGTATTTTGTCTTTGAATACAGAATGTGTGTACCTTGCTTCAGACGAAAATATTCCATTTATTATCATAAAATATCATGGCCCAAAAGGATTTCAAGGCTACAGTACTCATTGGGAATATACCATCTAAAAATGTATTAATATTTTGATATGTGAACACCTCCGCCTTTGTGTTTTTTCTTTAAAATATGTGTTTCAGCCTAGCCAGTGTGGCTTAGAGGTTGAGCACTGACCTATGGACCAGAAGGTTGTGGTTCAATTCTAGGTCAGGCACATGCCCGGGTTTCAGGCTTGATCCCTAGTGTGGGGCTTACTGAAGGCAGCCAATCAATGATTCTTTTTCATTATTGGTGTTTCTCTCTCTCTCTCTCTTCCTCTATGAAATCAATAAAATATATTTTAAAGATAAAATAAAATATGGGTTTCATTTTTATCATGTGCCACCTTATCTTTAAAAAATACTAACAGCTTGCATCCTCATATCAATGCCCAGCTACAAATTCCAAATGTTTTGTCACATTTCTTGTAAACAATGCCATCTGCCAGAGGTGGCATTTCATGGCTGTTTACCCTGACTCCCTCCAAGAATTCATCTGCCACTATCTGATGCTGCCTGAATAAAGGGAATTAAGACTCTGATGCAACAGAGACTATTGATAATTTGATATAATTGGGAAGAAATGAAGATAAATGAGGTTGAGGATGAAGAGGCAATTAGTTGAGCTGCCTGTACAGCTGTGTTCTCAGCCCAGTTCCCCTGGCCTTTTCTTTAGTGAGGTATGTTCAAATTAACCATAATGACAAACACACTCATCCCAAAGCTCTTGTACTCTATAAAACTTGAGAAGTCACTTTTTACTCCTGATAACTGAGTTAGTTGTTTGATAAAGTTATTTCCACATGGTCTCCTAATGCCTTATCACATAGGAGTCCTGCATCTGGCATCATCAGGAATAATCCCTCCCCCACCACACACACACATGCACCATTTCCATGTTTTCAGTTGACATAGGGCTACTATTTATAACCTGAGTATATCAAAAGCCTCTTTTACCTTAATTATGGCGCAGTGTTTAGGACAGTTTGGCCATGCTTTTAGTTTTGCATGATTAGAAGCCAAGCAAACTCTTCAGAATCAATGAAAAGAAGCTTTCTTTTAATTTTAGGAAAGCAATCTGCAAATAGCATTATTTTTGATAATTTTCCATGAAAAGGCAGGGCTGACTTTGCAAAAAAAGTTGTAAGGAATTTTTAGACATTGGCAAAGCCAATATTTTCAAGGATAAAAATTACCTATTTATAGAAGGTCCTTACTGTCATCATAATTATGCGTTCTAAATGAAAATGGAAACTCAGTAAAACTTTTACCACTAAAATGTTTAGGCATTGATTAACTTAATTATCAGATCTCTTTTTCTATCACAGAAATTGTTATGCTGGGTATTTAGTTAAGAATGCTATCACAGGGACTAAATATTTTAAGTTCCAGTATTTCTATTGGTATCTTTTCCTCTATTTGTAATCAAAATTACTATTATCGTGCCTAAGTTTTATGAAAATCGTGCATTGTGTGCCTCTGTTTTTACTCCTTATGAGAAAACAGAAAATCTACACTAATATATTTAGAATACATTACTGAAGTAATAAAGTGTGGAATGATAGATGTCTTTAACCATTCTATAAAAATGATGTGTCAAGAATATACAAACTTTTTCATTTTTTTTTCACTCACAAAAACAACTAGGCTAAAATTGGTTATTTCAAAACAAACATAATTACAAATGCTTATCAATGTAGACAAATGTGTTCAGTATAATGACTCTATGGTTATATCCTTATTTCTTGAAAAGCAGAAAATTAAACTTTTCTTAATTATTTGTGTGAGCTGTCCATTAGAAACATGTTGCTATATAAATTATTTAAATAAATAAAATTAAAAATTAAATTCCTCAAACATAGCAGCCACATTTCAAGTGATATATGATCACATATGGCTAGAGGCTATCATATTGAATAGCATGGAAAATATATCCATAGTCACAGAAAGTTCAATTAGTCATTGCTACTCCATATTTCAGACTTACTATCTTCCCATTAATTCAAATTAGTAAGATTGAACTGTGGGCAAAACTATGAATTGAAGAACAAATAAATCAAATACTGAGTTTTCAATTCACAAAAGGGTTGATTCAGAATTCCTTCAATTTCCTGAGGAGGAGGGCAAGATGCTCCAGTTTAAATAGTTTCAGTTGATAAACAATTAGAAATACATTATGGTGTGTTTACAAAGCACCTGTGATTTTTAAAACTTTGAAAAACTTTAGTACAGATTATTCTTTAGGTAAATTACTGCCATTTTACCCAAATTTCCCCTTACACAAATTCAGTAGCCAAGATATGAAACATAAGCATGAGAAGCTATCAAAAAGAAATCTCAGGTTATCAATTACATAAGGAGATGACTGTGATAGCAAAGGACTAATATGATACAATTTCTGAGGACTGTTTTGAAAATTAATACTGTACTTAGCTGGTCTGAAAATACAAACAGACTTGAACTTATCACATTAGCTGACTAGTTCCACATACTAGTTTAATGTGTTCAACAATCCTATATAATAAAGAGATAATATGCAAATTGACCATCATGCCCTCACACAATATGGCCACCTCCATGTGGTCACAAGATGACCACCACAAGATGGCCAGCAGGGGAGGGAAGTTGTGGGTGATCAGGCTAGTAGGGGGAGGAAAGTTGGGAGTAACCAGGATGGCAGGGTAAGGCAGTTGGGGGCAATTGGGCTGGCAGGAAGAAGCCAGAAGGGGCAATCAGGCAGGCAGGCAGGTGAGCAGTTGGGAGCTAGAAGTCCTAGATTGTGAGAGGGACTAAACTAGCAGTCAGACATCCCCGAGGGGTCCCAGATTGGAGAGGGTACAGAGACTGAGGTAATGGACACCCCCTCAGTGCATGAATTTTGCACAGCAGGCCTATAGTATATTAAAAAATGATAGCAGATTAATATTTATATCAGGAATATTTTTTTTCATTGAATTGTTTATTTTAAAGAATTCACACATCATTTTTAAAGTTGTTACTTTCTAATGGGACTGAGTAAAGCATCAAACAGACTATCAAATTACAGCAGGAAGTTTAAGGAGAGGTGGGATAGATTAGAGATCAACCAAAGGACTTGTATGCATGCATATAAGCATAACCAATGAATACAGAATGTTGGGGGTTGGGGTATGCCTGGGAGGGTGGCAATGGGGAGATATGTATACATGTAACACAATAAAAAATACTCTGGATTTATAATCTAATTCAGATACTAAAATATAATATATATATATAAAATTTTGATTTATAATCAAATTTTCTTTAAGTACTTTCATATATATATTATTTTTTAGGAGGAGAAAAAACATTATTTTATTTTGAAATAAAATTATTGAGAAAAGATAGCAACTTGACATTCTAACATTTTTAAAAAAATCAAAAATATATCTCTAGAGGAATGCAATTTAAGAGCATGGGCTTCTTGCTTAGCCTTCATTAATTCAACCCTTTACCATTACACTTCAAAGTACCTTGATTTATTTTTCTTCTTTTGTATTTTTAAGTTATAAATAACCTTAATTTGAGAAGTATAGCACCAAGTTTTCTCAAGTATTTTAAAATCAATTATTATTATTGGAGTTATCAATAAACAAAGAGTAAATTCATAAAATTTTAGCATTTTCTCAAACTTCCAAGTGATTAAATTTGCACTAAAAGGCTAGAGATCCTCATTCTATCTTCTATGAGTTTCAGTTTCTCTTATATAAATGATTGAGTTGAGTTAGATGATCTCAAAGTTGCATTCCAGTCTTGGCATTTAATGTTTCTGTAAATAAATATTTACCTTAAAACAAGTAATATAAAAATACAATGAAAAGCAAAACATAAAAACTTGGTGATAGGTTACCTTTTATGGGAGGTAGAAAAGCAGGAAAAAGCATGCAAATGTTTAATTATGTTTTAGTTATTGAAATTCATGGTGAGTTCACTGGCATTTACTAGTATATTATTATACTTTAACTAGAGGCCAGGTGCACGAAACTCATGCACAGGAGACAGGGATGTCCCTCAGATCCAGCCTTCACCCTCTACAATATGGAACCCCTCAAGGAATGTCTGACTAGACTGTGGGATCAGGCCTAAACAGGCAATTGGACAACCCTTTCACAATCCAGGACTGCTTGCTCCCAACTGTTCGCCTGCCTGCCTTCCTGATTCCCCCTAACCACTTCTGCCTGCCAGCCTGATAACCCCCTAACCACTCCCCTGACAGCCTGATCAACACCTGATTGCTCTGCTGCTGGCCCGATTGTCCCTAACTGCCCTCCCTTCATGTCTGGTACCCCCCAGCTGCCCTTGCTTGCAGGCCTGATTGCCCACAACTGCCTTCCCTTGCAGGCCTGGTTGCCCCCAACTGCTTTCCACTGCTAGCCATCTTGGGTGGCCATCTTGTGTCCATATGGGAGCAAACATCTTTGACAACATGGTGGCAGCCATCTTGTGTGTTGGAGTGACGGTCAATTTGCATATTAGACTTTCATAATATGGGATTTTTACATATATGTTACCAATGTTTTTTTTCAAACATTTAAAAATAATATAATAAAGGGGAAATACCTGCAATGACCTCTATTCCATTTGGGTCTAAGAATGAAATTATTTAATATTAGCATGTGTTATATAAATGTACAAGGCAAAACTTCTTTTAAGTGAATACTGAGAGGAGAGAAATAGTTGATGTGTCCAGATTATCTAAATTGCACAAAACTAACTTCAAATATCTGTAATTTCCTTATGAAGTAGAAATATCATATTTTTTATCAGTTTTCAAATAAGGCCAAGCAAAACGCAAAAGATTACTGATTTGTAATTTGTGCAATAAGTCATTGTAAACTAGAAAAGATAAGTACTGGATAATCCCAAAATTTATATCCACAATGATGTTATTTATCCTTTTAAGTTAAATACCATAATGAGCAGGTATTGATATATAGCAAACCAGTCTAATCTGCTCTTTTGACCATTCAGCTTCAGAAGTTGAAACCCAGCTATAAGGATACACAATAAAATCAATTCAAAAGAGAAAAAGCTCAGCAGTGGAACTTTTACAGTGTTCTTTTCTTTGATGACACTTGGTCATTTATGGTTTCTAAATTTTCAATCACCACATATTTCCTGAGCCTAGAGGCTAGGAAAGTACAATGAATTTTGACTTCCAAAGTTGTCTTGAAAGGTGACTTCTAAACAAAAGTAATAAATTATACCCTTTGAATGCACATGGAAAAATGAAACAATGATGAATTTGGCTCTGGATGACAGAACAAAGATAAGAGCAAATGTTTGCAACAAGTCTTAAGAGTTCAAGGGAATTAGATAGAGAACAAAAGTATCAAAAGGTTCTTCCTCTATAATATGTAGATGTCAAAGTTAATATGCTAAAATTAATTTAACTGATATTACTAAATAATGCTTTTTGTAGTACAATGCATGAACTTTAAGAGACAAGTTAATCTTGAATATAGCTGATCTTACCATCATTCACATATATATGTTTAGGATCACTGAGAACTGCACTACTAGAAAGTAATTTATATATAGCTTCATTTAATGTTTTATTCTGATAGAGTATATATTATTTACAGAGGTTTTTGTCACTGTATCAAATAAAATACAATTGTTATGTCATTATAATCAAGGAAGCAATTCAATGCAAGTTAATACACAGTAAGAATTTGGACTATGAGGCCATTACTATTGACATCTATAATGTATATTTTTGAAAACACCCTATTGCTATTTATTTCTCTCACTAGTAACTCCCATCTGCACCACATGTATTCATAATACAGTACTGACTATTCAGGAAAAAAAAATCTGAGGCACATTAAGGGGTGCATTATGTGTTGGTTATCTTGATCATGATAGCATTGTCCATATCCTATTCATTCATATTATAGATAAGAAGAGAAACAACAAATTCTTTTTTTTTTTGTATCCTCACTGGAGGATTTTTTTTTCCCATTGATATTTAGAGGGAGTGGAAGAGAGAGGGAAAAACAGAAAGAAATATCAATGTGACAGAAACACATCGATTGGTTGCCTCCTGCTCAAGCCTTTACCATGGTCCAAGTCAGGGAGGATTCTGCAACCTATGCATATGTCCTTGACCAGAATAGAACCCAGGACCCTTCAGTTCATGGGCCTATGCTCTCTCCACTGGGCCAAACCAGTTAGGGCAAAATATTCTTATTTATATTTATAGTAACAGTATATTTCAGCTAAAAACCCCTTTAAAATGAACTATTTTAGATGGGCTAAACTGAGATATAAGTGAAGATCACACTGTCAATGTTTGAATTATTAATTTACTATTAAAACTTGTTTCTCTTAATCAGTCAAAAAGGTAGAGTAGTGTGTCAGCACTAAAATAAGAGAGGGATCAAGCTTCGGCTGGGAACTGGGATAGATTTCATAGGGGATATGAAGGAGGCACCTGTCCTCTGGAAAGAAAAAATTCCCCCATTCTTAAAATAAGTAAATAATCCTACATTTGTTTTAAAATTATAATTTACAAACTGCACTTCATATCCATCTTGTCATCTGATTTTCATAACACAAAACAATGATGGATATAAAACTGTTTTGGAACAAAAAGTCCTATAAAACTATAATATGTTATTGCAATTATATAAGAAATCTTATTAACCACTTTTCCTCCTACATATATTTCCCAGAATTCATTTAAAATTAAGGAAAAATGTGGTTATGAGTCCTAGATCATTCAAATAACTTTGTATACACTAATCATAACACATACTGGCAGTTTGCAATAAAAAGTATTGATATTTGTAAAGTACCTTTACTTTTGAAAGCTATTTTCAGATCCATTCTTTACAACAATTCTATAAGTATCCCCAGGAAATGGATTATGTCTTATTTCCCTCTACATTCATGGCACAGAATAGGCAATCAACAAATATTTATTGAATTAATGTGAATTAGGAAAAAGAAGAAGAGATTGATTGAGTAGATGTGTAAATGAATGATAAAAACACAAGTAGTTTTTTGTTTTATTTTAGGGTATATTTTGGCAATATATTTTTAATCCATCACTCTAATTTATATTTGTAATATGTTTTACTTTTTGTGTGTTTTTGTTGTTGTTGTTCCACTTATTTGTGCATTCATGGATTATGTATTGTATATGTCTTGACCAGAGATCAAATTCACAGCCTTGGCATATGGGGTCGATGCCCTAACCAATTGAGCTACTTGGCCAGGGCTTTGTATGATGTTTTAGATGGCTAAGTGTATATAATCCTGCCCTTATTTTTTCCTTTTCATTTAGTACCAATCAATTAACAAAAATATATAGGTTACAAGGGTATTCCTTCTAGTCCTATATAATAAAAAGTTAATAGCAAATCAACCAAACAGTGGAATGATTGGTCACTACAATGCTCATTGACCACCAGGGTGCAAGTGCTCAAAGCAGGAGCTGCCCCCTTGTGGTCAGTGTGCTCCCATAGGGGAAACACTGCTCAGCTGGGCTCATGTCTGCTGAGCACAGTGGCGGTTGTGGGAGCCTCTCCCGCGTCTGTGGCAGTGCTAAGGATGTCCTGCTGCCATGGGGAGTGGGCTTAAGCTGTCAGTAGGATATCCCCTGAGGGCTCTCAGACTGTGAGAGGGTGAAAACCAGGCTAAGAGATCTTCCCTTGCTGAGTGCACAAATTTTGTGCACTGGGCCTCTAGTAATTCTATAATACATCATCTATACACTGTATTGTGTGTTCACTATCACAAGTCCTCCCCATTCATCACCATTTATTCCTCTTATAGTCCCTCACTCACCTCTCCTAATCTTCTGCTTCCCCCAGCCCTTATTTTGCTTAAGTATTATAGTTTCAGGGCAATTTTCTTTCTGTCTTAAATTACATTCCTATCTTTAAGAATATTTTTATTGTATAACTTAGACATGATGAGATTCTCTGAGTGCTTTCACAAATAAGTGACGAATGTAGATATGCTTATAATTATTTTTGTATATCTTTTCCTTTGTCTATTCTACTTACCTTTCTAACAGCATTCCTAAAATTTATTTTATTTGAGCCTCTTTTATATTAAATATCATGATCTTTTACAGATTTCAATGAATCCATTTCAATTACTGACTTTTGCTTTTGAGATAACAAGGCTTTACAGGTTTAGTTTATGTCATTCCAATTTCTTCTAGTTTTATATCTACAGACCAATACCTACTAATACTCTCTTTAATTTACTCTGACACATGCTATCCAAACCATCCGCAGCTGCATTATGCTAAGAGATAAATCAGACAGAGAAAGACAAATACTATAAGATATCACTTATATGTAAAATTTAAGAAAGCCAAATTCCTAGAAATAGAGAGTAGAAGGGTGGTTGCCAAAGACTGGGGCAGGGGGGAGGGGTACAGGAAGTGGGGTGATGTTGGTTAAAGGATACAAACTTCCATTTATAAGATGGATAATTTCTGGGTGCCTAATGTGCAATATGATGAATACAGTTAACAATACTGTACTATATATCTGAGAGATGCTAGAGAATATTCCTTAAATGCTCTCACCACACCAAAAACAGGTAACTATGTGAGGTGATGGCCATGTTGGTCCTATCGTGGTGATCATTTGATAATACTTATGTGTATCAAATCATTATTTTTATATCTTAAATTTATATATTATGTATCAATTACATCCCAATAAGCTGGGGGATAAAAAATTATCAACAACACATCAAATTGTCTTATACTCTGGTGTTCTTGTTAGTAGGTAGATAGTATTAATAAAGTAAAGAAACTAAGGTAAGTAGATATTAAACAAAATAAACTAGGAAGCAGATTTGGAAAATAAGCCTGCTTCACTAGGAAGTTGAAGCATTCATAACGCCCTCCCACCTTGGGATCTAATCCCAGAGAAGGTAGTAATTATCCAGGATTACTGAGGAGGCAATAAAACAGCAGCAGAATTTTTTTTTGCTTGGTATATGTCCAGTAGAAGCCAAGATGACAATGGTAAGGAGGAAGTGTCTAGCCTGGGAAAAAGATCAGATTGAGGAAGGGACACAACCCTAGAAGGTCAAGGAAATGGACTAGTTAGGGCAAGGGCTAAGCACAAGTCTAGGAAGAATTACAAAACTGATTGGTTCATTTGAAAGAGAACTGGTCCCTCCCAAGGCCACGGTAATATAATCAAAACTTAAAGCACTCTCATTCTCTCTCTCTCTCTCTCTCTCTCTCTCTCTCTCTCTCTCTCTCTCTCTCCTCTCTCTTCCTGTAACATGGGTTTAATTGCCCAATAATTTGCACATTCTCTCTCCATAGCAACCAGAGAAGGCTCAGTATTTG
>PVJN01016997.1:0-41358 GCA_004026805.1 Lasiurus borealis
TCATGGAATGTTGTAGTTAAGTAAACTCTATTTACGACTTAACTCCCTAGTTCCTTAAGCTTTAGCTAACTAAGCAAGCAGTCTTAAGCAAAGCTAGAAACAATTCCAGTAAAACTAGGGGGGTCAAAGGGCTGAGGCAGCTCACTTTGTGAACGCTTGCCTTCTCGGGACTTTGTCAAACCGAGACCGCCCTCGACATGGAATGAACAGTCTCTACCCATTTTATGAGCAAACCCTCTGACTTAATCTTTTTTTTTAATATAATTTATTTATTTATTATTTCCCCTTATTGCCCTCCCCCGCACATGCCCTCATCCATCCCCGCCCCCCCCCCTCTCCTCCGCCTTCCCCCATTGCCCTGAATCCAGTGGCTATCCCCACACACACATGCATACAAGTCCTTGGATTGATCTCCTATAGGCTCCTCCTCCCCAACTTCCCCTGTCTTCCCACTGTAGCACGGAAGTCTGTTCATTGCTTCTTTGCTTCTGCATCTGCTTCCCACCCCCCACCCCCTGATTCTTGTCTTTAAAAACATCTTTCCCCTGTAGGCTAGAAATAAACCCACCAGAGCAAAAGAAAAAACGATTGAGTCCCACTTTCAATGTCCGATAGCTTTGAGACCCAGTTTCAATGTCAGACAGTTCCTTATGTGTACATGTCATCAATTGTATATAGATACTGGACAAATGGTGGCTATGCTGGTCTGACCCTCTCTAGTTTGGTCCTGGGCATCTTGTAGCGATGCTCAGCTGCTAACTGCTCACATGGCAAGGCGCCGTCCATGATGATTTGCCACAATAGCATTATTCCCTGGAGACAGTATTCTGACCAGACCTTCCTGGGAGTGGTCATTACATACCCTGTGCTTGTAGAAAGGCGTGGGCCACAGCACTAAATAAACCAGGGTCAGTTTTCTCATCTTGTGGAAAGGGAGATGAAGTTATGATAGTTTATCTCCCTTTCCACAGGTTTCTTGCAGGTTTGTGTCTCCACTGCAGCCCCAGCAGCCCCAGCACTGCCAGGACCATAGGATTTGGGGCTGCTGGGTGCTGGGCGCCCCTGCAGGCTTGTGTCTTTGCTTCTCTGGCCGCAGCACCACTGCAGCCATAGGGCTTGGGACTTCTAGGTTCCAGGCCCCTCTGAGGGTTATGTCTCTGCTCCTCGGGCACCAGCAGCCCCAGTGCCACCGCAGCCATGGGGATTGGAGTTGCTAGGTGCTGGCTCCCCCTGCAGGCTTGTGTCTCTGCTCCTCCAATCCCCACGACAGCAGTGACAAAGCAGGCTCAAAGGTATGTCCATTGATAGATAAATGGATGAAGAATCAGCATAAAAAGAATAAAATCTGGTTATTTGTGATAATATGGTTTAAACCTAGAGGGTGTGTGGAAGCACAGGACTTGTTTGGAAAGTCTGTAAGGAGGAATCTCTGAAAGGTCCGGAGCTTCTAAGAGGACCTTGCTGAAGGCAGCAGCCCCTGCATTGACTTTTCTAAACAAGTCTGAGCCTCCAGGTGTTTTACTGAAAATTTTATGCTTAGTCTTTAGACATCCTTGCTTAAAGGACACTACAGACATATGTGTATTCTCAAGGATGCTTACCCTGATGATAGTATCGAATAGTTCATTTTAGTTCAAGCTGTTGTTACAATAAAAGCCTGAGGAGGAAGGCAAATGAGGCTGTTTGGTTCCTACAGCCAAGCAGTTCCTTAGCCTCTTTCACAGAAACATGTGTCAGAGTAATCATTTATCCTTCACTCAGGTTGTGCCATTCAGCTGCTAAGTAAAGTAAGTTAGACATGAAAAGATAATCACAGTATATTTGACTTGTATGTGAAACATAAAACAAAATTAACAAACAAAATAAAATAAAAACTGACTCATAGAAACAAAACTCAAACTGATGGTTGCCAGAGGGGAGGGTATGGAAGGATGAGTGAAACAAGTGAAGAACACATTCAATATTATGTTAAGTTTACATGGTGCAAATGGTTTCTAGACTTAGTATGGTGATCATAGCATAACATATATAAATGTTGAATCACTATAGTGTGCCCCTGAAACTAATATAATATTGTATGCCAACTGTACTTAAATAAAAAATAATAATAAAGCCCCAGTTCCATATCACTTAGATTGAATTCTGGTATCCCTGTTACTCTGTGACTTTTAGCAATTCAACTAAATAATCCATGCCTCAGCTTCCTCATTTGTAAAATGGTTATAAAATAGTGTTTTATTTTATAGGAATACTGGAAATATTAATGCATTTACACTGGTAAAATGTGTAGTACAGCTCTAGCTGGTTTGGCTCAGTGAATAGATCATTGGCCTGTGGACCAAGTGGTCCCAGGTTCGTCTGGTCAAGGGCACATGCTGGGGGCTGCAGGCTTGATCACCAGTGGGTGTCATGCAGGAGGCAGCCAATCAATGTTTCTCATCATTGATGTTTCTATCTGTCCCTCTCCCTTCCTACCCGAAATCAATAAAAAATATTTTTTTAAATGTGTAGTATACTCTCTTAAGCATGATGGCAGACCAATTGGTGCTAGCACAGTTATTTGTCATTACAGGGAGCAGATTGAGGGTAGGTGCATATCACATTCATTATGATACCTTCTCAATACCACTGATATGGGCATGGCAGGTTATGGTTCCCACTGAAAAAAGGAGGTAAATGAAACTCAGAAGGTCAAAATATTCTACAGTTTAAAGATAGAGTTGAGCTTGAAATGTAGGACTCCTTGGGCTGTGCTTCCTAGAATAGCAAACAAGATTTTGGGAACCAACCTGTGTGAAGAAAACAAATAGAAATGTTGGAAAACACATGTGCTGTATATATAATAGCGATATGTATGTATATGTGTGTGTGTATATATATATACATATATAGGATATATATACATATATCCTATATATGTAATGAAAGCATAATATGCAAATCTACTGAATGGTCAAAGAATCAGTCTGCAGGAGTGGGGCCAGCAGGCAGGCAGCACCAGGCCAGCCAAGGCACATTCCAGAGGAGAGAGGGAGGGGATAGTAATGGGGGGTAGGTGGCAGTGACCAATAGCAGTGGCCCACCCGGTTGCCTCCAGCAGAGGAAGGCCAGTAGTGGCAGCCAGCAGTGGCAGGGTGATGGAGGCAGTGCTGTCCTGACTGGCATGCCTGGTCGCCTCCCCGCAGAGGGAGGCCAGACTGTGGCTTAGTCCTCCTTACAGACTTTCCAAACAAGTCCTGTGCTTCCACACACCCTCTAGGTTTATCCATTATTATCACAAATAACCAGATTTTATTCTTTTTATGCTGATTAACATTCCAATGTATATATGTACCACATGTTCTTCATCCATTTATCTATCAATAGACATCTAGATTGCCTCCATACCTTTGGGCCTGCTTTGTCACTGCTGCCGTGGGGATTGGAGGAGCAGAGACACAAGCCTGAGGGGGAGCCAGCACCTAGCAGCTCCAATCCCCATGGCTGCTCTCCATGGGGATATCCCCTGAGGGCTCCTGGATTGTGAGAGGGTGCAGGCCAGAGTGAGGAACGCCCTTTCCCACAGTGTGCATAAATTTTCATGCACCAGGCCTCTAATATGTATGTATGTACATATGTGTGTGTGTGTGTGTGTGTGTGTGTGTGTGTGTGTATATATATATATATATCATCCTATTTGAATATGTAAGAGAACTACAATGTTAGAGTGTTGAACTTCAAAACTGGGGAAAGAGAGGTCCAGAGAAGTAAGCTTAATATTTGGCACCACTTTTCCCTTTAAATAATTGGCAATTTCAAAACTAGCATAGAGAGAAGTCAAATAGAGGATTCATCAATGTCTGGGGACTTAGAGAACCTAACCTGCCAAGAACAAGTGTCTCCGGTAAAGAGAACAGGCTTTGATTAGGAGTTGTAAAAGAGCTACACCCTTGGAATAAGAAAGAACTAGGAATACACAAGCCCTCACAGACAATGAACTCCAACTTTTTTTAATTGATCTCAGAGAGGAAAGGAGAGGGGAAAAGATATAGAAACATCAATGATGAGAGAGAATCATTGATTGGCTGCCTCCTGCATGCACCCTATTGGGTTGGTGCCCACAACCCAGGCATATGCCCTGACCAGGAATTAAAATATGGCCTCCTGGTTCATAGATCAATTCTCAACCACTGAACCACACTGTTCAGGCTAAACCCCAACTTTTAATTGTCACAATCCCCAATTATATTAATGCATTTTGTCTTCAACCTAGCTACTTGCAAGGGTAAACATAGATCCTTAATGAGTAAATATAACATTATCAAGAGCTTAAATTATCTCTAAGCATTTCAAATAGAAGGTCCAGGCTTAAAACAAAAATTATTATGTTTAAAATACAAGATTTGTCTGGCCTCTATGGCTCAGTGGTTGAGCATCATCCCCTGCACCAAGAGGTCACCAGTTCAATTCCCAGCCAGGGCACATGTTCAAGTTGCAGGATCCATCCCCAGATCCCCAGTAGGAGACATGCAGGAGGCAATGGATCAATGTTTCTCTCTCATCTTAGGGTCTTAGAAAACAAAACAAAACAAAACAAAAAACCCTGCCAAATAGTAAATCTGTACCAAGCGAAGTATCCTTGAGAAAAAGGTGAAATTAAGACATTTTTACTGATAGATCCTCCCTTCCCCCAACTGGTGGGTGGAGTATGACCTAACCAGCATCTGTGGGACATTGCTGAGACATTGAACCACCAATCAGTGCATGCCAAGTGCCCAGGGCCCCACCCCATCCTGTTCCACCCTGGGCCCAACCCCTTCCTGTTCCTCCTCTCAAAAGGCATATTCACCGCTGCACGTGTTTCTGTCTCCCCAGTCTACGAGGCAGTCCATCTGGCTGAGTCCTCCTACTCCTACTCCTCCTCTCCTAATCCTGGGTTTTCTACCGTTCTCATTAGTGTGGAATAAACTTCCTCTTTAACATGCATTGGTCTCTGACTCCTATTTCCTGCACCTCGAATCTTACATTTGGTGCCGTGAAACCTGGGAGGGTGCAAACATCCCATTTGACATTTTAAGTCCAGGGTACCCCCCTCTTCTCTCCTCGTGGCTCAGGACCCTTAGGCTCCTACCCCAGTCCATCTTTCATCTTCACCCCACATTCTGCCCCCTCTCTTCTTCCTCCTTCTTCTTCGCCACAGCTGCCCCTTTCCTGGCTGGTGGTTACTGCTGCTATCCACAAGCCAGCTTGCCAGCTGCTCCAAATAGCTAAGTGAGATTTCTGTTTTGGTTTGCTCATCCCTTACTGTAAGCAGCCCCCATGTCGGCCGCATGGCTTGCCATTCCCATGGGGGCCACCATCTTGGAACAGCAAGTCCCTCCCATTTCTGACCACATGGCCTGCCATTCCCATGGGGACCGACATCTTGAAACAGCATGTAAAACCCCTCTCTTTATTTTTTTTATTTTATTTTTTTTCTTTCTATTAATTTTTATTATTTTTATACATATCTCCCCATTGCCCCCACTCCCTCCCAGACATACCCCAACCCCCCAGTGTCTGTGATCATTGGTTATGCTTATATGCATGCATACAAGTCCTTTGATTGATCACTTATTTACCTCACCTAACTTTAATCTTTCTGTTGTAATTTCACAGTCTGTTTGATGCTTTATGATTTTTGTCCCCCTGAGAATTATCAGTCTACTCCCTTTCTGTACTCCTGATTCTATTATATTCACCAGTTTATTCTATTGATCAAATTTTTAATTCACTTAATTTTTAGATTCACTTGTTGATAGATATGTATTTGTTGTTCATAATTTTTTGGCTTTTACCTTTTTCTTCTTCCTCTTCTAAAAGAGTACCTTTCAGCATTTCATATAACACTGGATTGGAGTTGATGAACTCCTTTAGCTTTTTCTTATCTGTGAAGCTCTTTATCTGCCCTTCAATTCTGAATGATAGCTTTGCTGAATAGATTATTCTTGGTTGTAGGTTCTTGCTATTCATCACATTGAATATTTCTTGCCACTCCGTCTGGCCTGCATCTTTTCTGTTGAGAAATCAGCTGACAGTCGTATGGGTGCTCCCTTGTAGGTAATGAACTGTTTTTCTCTTGCTGCTTTTAATATTCTCTCTTTGTCTTTTGCACTTGGTATTTTAATTATGTGTCTTGGTGTAGTCCTCTTTGGATTCCTTTTATTTGGGGTTCTGTGTGCTTCCTGGACTTGTAAATCTATTTCTTTTACCAGATGTGGGAGGTTTTCAGTCATTATTTCTTTAAATAGGTTTTCAGTATCTTGCTCTCTCTCTTCTTCTGGCACCCCCACAATTCTGATGTTGGTATGCTTGAAGCTGTCCCAGAGGCTCCTTACATTATCTTCACATTTTTGGATTCTTTTCTCTTCTTGTTTTTCCACTTGAATGTTTTCTGCTTCTTTATATTTCAAATTTTTGACTTGATTCTTGCCATCCTCTAGTCTGCTGTTAGGACTCTGTATAATATTTTTTATTTCAGTCAGTGTCTCCAGTATGTCATTTTTCATCTCCTCTTGGGTCTCACTAAATTTATCCAACTTTTCAAGCATATTCTTGAAAAACCTTATAAGCGTGGTTTTGAACTCTATGTCCAGTCGTTTTTTTCCCTCCATTTCTTTTGTTTGTGATCCCTTCCCTTGTCTCAGCATTTGAACTATGTCAGGGAAACTTCTGTGTTGAATTCAGCTTTATGATACCAGACTTGCAAAACCGAAGAAGCCTCTGTTGACCTTGGGATGGGTGGAGTCTCAGGGCTTAAGGGACTGCCTTGCCTTCCAGTCAGCCCCGCCCTCTATGACCCCTGAGTCTCACTTGACTGGGTAATCACTGGAGCGGTCCTTCTGCCCGAGCTCTCGCAGTGCCTGTAGATCGCTGCCCCTCTAGCTCCCCTATGCTCCAGGACCACACGAGTCTAGGTCTCCAGGGTTTCGCCCCAAACAGGGGTTTAGTGGAGTCAGAAGTGGCACAGTTGGGAGGGTCTGTCTCCTGCCCAGTCGCGAAAGTCAGCGGTACAATCAACAATCTGGATTGTGCGCAGTGCCGTGTGCGCCACCAGGCCTTTGATCTTTTGCGACTCCCCTAAATTTCCGTGCACTTCTCCCTTTTCACAGTCCAAACTCCCCCCATATGAGTTTTGGCTGGATCTGGGGTTTAGTGTTGTAGGATAAGGGGTTCAATGCCTTTGAGAGTCTCCGTTTCCCTCCTGCCAGAGAAAGCACCCACTCTCTCCACGCGCTTGTCTCCGTACCTCAGCTTTTTGCAGCTCCTCTGGGTCTCTGTGAGCCCCTCTCTTTCCCTCTAGTTGTAGAACTTCCACTCAGCCAGCTTTCCTGTGGTTCTGGATGATGTCCGTTCTGTCTTTTAGTTGTAGTTTTGAAATTGTTGTGTGAGGCAGCAGTGTAGGTGTTTACCTATGCGGCCATCTTGGATTCTCTCTAAAACCCCTCTCTTTAAATAGTTATTGAGACCTCACACAGCCCACCCCTGCAGGCCTGGCCTGGTATGGCTGTCCAGCACCATGCTCCTCCTTCTCCTCTGGCCCATGGCCTGCTGCATGCTCCACCACATCCTCCCCTAACACCTTCTTAGACCCAAGACTGAGATCCAGTGAATATGGCATTTAAGGTTTTTATTTTTATTTTTGTGTGTGTTACATGTGTACATATCTCCCCATTGCCCACCCTGACTCCCAGGCATACCCCAAACCCCCCAGTGTCTATGTTCATTGGTTATGCTTATATGCATAGGTACAAGTCCTTTGATCTCTTATCACCCCACCTCTACTTAATCTTCCTGCTATAATTTCACAGTCTATTTAATGCTTTACTGCCTCTATGTCTATCCTTTTGTTCATCAGTTTACAATGTTCTTTATTATCCACAAATGTGGTGCTTCTCCTTCATTGACTGGCTTATTTCACTAAGCATAAAGCTCTGCAGTTACATCCAGGTTGCGGCAAATGGTAAGAGTTCCTTCTTTTGGATGGCCACATAGAATTCCATTGTGTAGATGTACCACAGTTTTCTGATCCACTAATCTGCTGAAGGGCACCTAGGCTGTCTCCAAATTGTAGCTATTGTGAATTGTGCTGCTATGAACATAGGGGTGCATAAATCCTTTCAGATTGGTGTTTGTAATTTATTCGGATAAATTCCTATGAGTGGGATTGCTGGGTCAAATGGGAGATCCACTTTTAGTTTTTTAAGAAAACTCCATACTGTTCTCCACAGTGGCTGCACCAGTCAGCATTCCCACCAACAGTGCACAATGATTCCTTTTTCTCGCACCCTTGCCAACACTTGTCATTGATGATTGCCATTCTGACAGTTGTAAGATGGTAACACATTGTCGTTTTGATTTGCATCTCTTAATAATTAGTGACGTGAACATGCTTTCATGTGTCTCTTGGCCTTCCTTCTGTCATCTTTCAAAAAGGTTCTATTTAGGTCTGTTGCCCATTTTTTTTTTATTGGATCATTTATCTTTCTTTTACTAAGTTGTATAAGTTGGCTGCAGATTTTGGAGATTAAACCTTTATCAGTGATAATATTTGCAAATATGTTCTCCCATACAGTGATCTTTCTTGTTGTTTTGTTGATGGTTTCTTTTGCTGTGCAAAAGCTTTTTATTTTTATCTAGTCCCATTTGTTTATTTTTTCTTTAGCTTCCATCGCCTTTGGAGCAGTATGAGTAAGGAAGTTCTTTTGGCATATGTCTGAGATTGTGCTGCCTGTGGATTCCTCTAATATTTTTATGGATTCCCTTCTAATGTTTAAGTCCTGTATCCATTTTGAGTTTATTTTTGTATTTGGTGTGAGTTGGTGGTCCAGTTTCATTTTTTTTTGCATGTATCTGCCCAATTTTCCCAACACCGTTTATTGAAGAGGTTATATTGGCTCCATTGTATGTTCTTGCCACCTTTGTCAAATATTAATTGAGCATAGTGGTTTGGATGGATATCTGGGTTCTCTATTCTATTCCATTGGTCTATATGTCTGTTCTTGTGCCAGTACCAGGCTGTTTTGAGAAGAGTTGCTTTGTAATATAGCTTGAAATCAGGTATTGAGATCCCACCTACTTTATTCTTCTTTCTAAGGATTGCTGTGGCTTTTCGCTGTCTTTTTTATGTTGTTCCAGATGAATCTTTGAAGAATTCTTTCTAGGTCTCTGGAATACATCGTTGGTATTTTAATGGGTAGTGCATTGAATATATACATTGCTTTGGGTAGTATGGACATTTTAATGATGTTGATTCTCTGAATCCACGACCATGGCATGCTCTTGCATCTGTTAAAATCTTCCTCTATCATTTTTTTCGGTGTCCTGCAGTTAGGTTTATTCCTAGATATCTTAATATTTTTGGTGGAATGGTAAATGGGAAGTTTTTTAAGTCTCTCCTTCTGTAATTTCACTCTTAGTGTATAGAAATGCCACAAACTTCTTAGCATTAATTTTGTATTCTGCTACATTGCCAAATTCATTAATTAAGTCAATTATTTTTGGGATGGAGTCCTTTTAGTTTTTTATATACAGTATCATGTCATCTGCAAATAAGGACAGCTTTACTTCTTCTTTTGCAATTTGGATGCCTTTTATTTCATCTTCTTCTCTAATTGCAATGGCTAATTGTTCTATTGCTATGTCGAACAGGAGAGGTGAGAGTGGGAATCCCTGTCTTGTTCCTGTTCTTAGAGGAATTGGTTTTTAGTTTTTGCCCATTGAGTATTATGTTAGCTGTAGGTTGATCATATATGGGCTTTATGATGTTGAGGTGTGATCCTTCTGTTCCCACTTTGCTGAGAGTTTTTATTAAGAAAGGGTGTTGGATTTTGTCAAATGCTTTTTCTGCATCAATTGATATGAATATGTGATTTTTTTTCTCTCAATTTGTTTAAGTGTCACGTTTATTGATTTGTGGATATTGTACCATCCTTGCATTCCTGGGATGAATCCCACTTGGTAATGATGTATGATCTTTCTGATGTACTGCTGGATCCGATTTGCTAGAATTTTGTTGAGGATGTTGGCAACTATGTTCATGAGAGCTATTGGCTTATAATTCTCTTTCATTGTGTTGTCTTTAACTGGTTTTCGTATTAGGGTGATGCTGGCTTCATAGAAGGTGTTTGGAAGTGTTCCTTCTTGAATGTTTTTGAATAGTCTGAGGAGGATAGGTTTTAATTCTTTCTTGAATGTTTGGTAAAACATTCCTGTGTAGCGATCTGATACTGGGCTTTTATTTGCTGGAAGCTTTTTATGACTGCTTCAATTTCTTCCATAGTTATTAGACTTTTGAGATTTTTAGAGTCTTCCTGATTGAGTTTTGGAAGGTTATATTTTTCTAGGAATATGTCTATTTCTTGCAGGTTTTCGAATTTGTTGGAGAATTGTTCACAGTATTTTTTTTACAATCATTTGTATATCTGCAGGTTCTGTTGTTAGTTATCCTTTTTCATTTCTGATTTTGTTTATTTGGGGCTTCCCTCTTTGCTTTTTGGTGAGTCTGGCTAGAGGTCGATCAATCTTGTTTATCCTTTCAAGGAACCAGCTCTTGGTTTTCTTGATCTTTTGAATTGTTTCTTTAGTCTCCATGTTGTTTATCTCCGCTCTGATCTTTACTATTTCCTTCCTTCTGCTTACACTTGGCTTTTGTTATTGCTCTCTTTCTAGCACTTTGAATTGTAGGGTTAGGTAATTTATTACCATTGTTTCCTGTTTTTTGCAGAAGACTTGTATAGCTATGAACTTCCCTCTCAAGACTGCTTTCACTGTGTCCCATAAATTTTTTATTGTTGTGTTGTCATTATCATTTGTTCTCATGAAGTTTTTTATTTCTGTAGGTAACTTTCTTTTTCTCTCTGGGCGTTTTTAAGATTCTTGATCTCTTCAGTTACCCAGTCATTGTTTAATAGCATGCTGTTTAGTCTCCATGTATTTGATATCTTTCTATTGTTTTTATTATAGTTGATTTCCAGTTTTATGCCACTGTGGTCTGAGAAAGTGCTTGATATGATTTCTATCTTCTTGAATTTGAAGAGACTTTTCTTATGACCAACACATGATCTATCTTTGAAAATGACCCATGTGCACTAGAGAAGAATCTATATTCTGCGGCTTTGGGGTGAAATGTTCTGAACATGTCAATTAATTCCATCTTGTCTAGTGAGTCATTTAGGATTGATGTTTCTTTGTTGATATTTTGTTTAGAGGATTTGTCCAATGATGACAGTGGGGTATTAAAGTCTCCTACTATGATTGTATTGCTGTCAATCTCACCCTTAATATCCTCCAAGAGTTTTTTTAATGTATTTAGGTGCTCCTATATTGGGTGCATATATGTTTACCAGAATTATTTCTTCTTGTTGGATTATTCCCTTTAGTATTATGAAGTGGCCTTCTTGATCTCTAGTTATATCCTTCACTTTGAGGTCTAATTTGTCAGAATAAGTATTGCAACCCAGATTTTTTCTCATTTCCATTTGCCTGAAATACTATCTTCCATCCCTTCACCCTCAATCTGTATGAATCTCTTTTCCTGAGGTGGGTTTCTTGTAGAAAGCATATATATGGATCATATTTTCTTATCCAATCGGTTACCCTATTTCTTTTGATTGGAGCATTTAATCCGTTTACATTTAAAGTTATTATTGATAAGTACTTATCTGTTGCCATTTTTAGTTTTTACCCCTGGATTCCTTCTTTGCTTCCTCTTTCTTTTTATTACAGCACATCCTTTAACATATCTTGAATTGCTGGTTTGGTCATAATATATTCCTTTAGTCATTTTTTTGTCTGAGAAGCTTCTGATTTCGCCTTCAATTTTGATTAAAAGTCTTGCGGGATACAGTATTCTTGGATTCAGACCCTTTATTTCCTTGACTTTGTAAATTTCATTCTATTCCCTTCTGCCTGATGAGTTTCTGTTGAGAAATCAGTAGCTAGTCTTATGGGTTCCTTTGTAGGTAACTTTCTGCTTCTTTCTGGACGCTTTTAATATACTTATTTTGTCTTTGGTATTTGACAATTTAATTATAATGTGCCTTGGTGTTGGTTTGTTGGGATTCATTTTGCTTGGGACTGTGTGAGCTTCTTGGATTTCTGTGGGTTTTTTCTTTCCTATATTGAGGAAATTTTCTGTCATTATTTCTTCAAACAGGTTCTCTATTCCTTGTTCAGTTTCCACTCTTTCTGGAATCCCATTTTTGGGGATGTTGTTTTGTTTCATGTTATCCCAAAGTTCCCTTAGGCTCTCCTCTTGCTTTTTAACTTTTTTTTTTTTCTAGAAGCTGCTGTACTTGGGTATTTTTTCCTACCGTGTGTTCTAGCTCACTATTATGGTCTTCTGCTTCTTCTAGTCTACTTTTGATGCTTTCTATTGAGCATTTTTCATTTCTTCTTGCTGCTTCTGCATTTCTTCTTACTTCATCTGCATTTCCTCGTTCGTCTTCTTCATTTCTTCTTGGCTCTTACTCACATTGTCGAATTTGTCTTCCATTGTTTTCATCCACTTTATGATTATTTCTCTGAACTCTTTGTCTGGCAGGCTCATTTCTGCTCTATTTCATTTCCTTCCTTTTCTGGTGAAACCTGCCTTTCTGCCTTATGTGGGCTGTTTCCTTTTCTGCCCATGGTCTTTCTTCTCCAGGTGTCTGGTTATATATTTTTCTTTCCTATGTTAATGGAAAGGCACAAACTACAACACAACCAGGTAAAATACACAAGGCACTGAATAGAAATGTATTCAGGATGTTAATAATCACAAATAAGGTGACCACTAATGAAAGATAAATTAGAGGTAAGTAGAGAAGGAATAAGAGGAAAATGAGGAAAAAAGAAAAGAAAGAAATGCCAAAATTAAATCGGAATAGGGAGAAAAAACAAATAAATAAATAAAGGAAAAAATAAAATAAAAAATAAAAAGGAGAAGAAGAAGAATAAAAGAGAAAGCAAAAAAAGTCTGAGAGAAAATAAAGCAAATAAGAGAGAAAAGGGGAAGAAAATATAGTTGTCAGGAGGAAACTCCAATAGAACAGTCACTAATCCCAAAAAATGCCAGCAACTAGTACCTAGAGATTAATACAAACTAAATAACAACTGGTATTGAGGGAGGTGAGGGAAAAGAGAGCTGAAAAACAAACCAAAACAAAGCAAACCAAAAGCAAAATAAAACAAGTAGAATAAGCTAAAACCATCTCACCAAAAAGGTACAAAAAAATCGATATAATCACCATTCCAGCAAACAGCAACAAAAGGACATAAGGAAAAACAACTTTTTGGATAGCTAAGAGAAGAAGAGAGACATTTGTATAGAGTTGGAGTAGGGGATTTGAAATTAGATATATAAGTGGGGTGAAATTTTAACCAGGTAAAGAGAAAGAATAGGGAGAATCTAAATTTGGAAAAGGGAAAGAGAAAACAAGACAACAAAATGGGGGAAGTTAGGAGGAAAGTGTTGGCATAAAGGTAGAGTTGAGATAGAGTAAAATTATCCTAAAGGAAAGATGAAAATAGAATATAGAAATTTAATCCCGAAGTAAAATAAAGGGAAAACAAAATGACACTTGTTTTTTAACAAAAAGGTAAAATAATAGTAGTAATAATACTAGTTGAAAACAAAAATGTAATAATTAAAAAGATAAAATCAATTGAGGAGGAAAGAAAAAAATAGCTTTTTAATTAAAATATGCAAAAATGAAAAAAATAAAATAAAATAAAATAAATTTTAAAAAAGCAAAAGAAAAAAAGTAGAATGGTCATTCACTTCCACTATTGTTCTGCTTGACACTTTTGTTTCCCTGTTGGGAGGGGATTGCAGTTCCCTGTGTTCCAAAGTTGAATTGTGTTTTAATCTCTATTCTTTTGTGGTTATGCGAGAGTCAATTTGTGTGTCATCCACTGGGTGGCAGTGTTTTGGGATTGACCTCTGAGACAAAGCACAGGACCTCTCTAGGCTGTGCTCAGATCCTGCTACTCTGTGGCTCTTATAACCGGTTTGTGGGGATGTTGCAGCCGGGACACTGTAATAAAACCCAAGCTGTCCCTGTGCCTTAGATCAACATGAGTTGCTTTCCAGAGCTCCCCTCTGTCAACAGCTCCAAAGGTGTGCCTCCACACCTAGGGATTAAGCCCTGCCCCATATTCGCGGACCTCTCCAGAAGCAGCTTTCTTGCAGCCCGGCTCCCACAATGTGTGTGTCTCTGTTCTGTGGGACAGGAGACCTCACCTTATTCCAGGCAAAATCTGTCCTTTCCGTGTGCCTTGTGGATCTCCTCTGAATCTGCCGCATGTCTGTGCTGATTGGAGAGCAGTGTTCTGAGTCCCCAGCTGTTTGATGAGTGATTCAGTTGAAGCTTTCAGACTGCCACAGACATCCACCTCCTTCTGCAAGATGGCACAGTTTCCTTGTTCAAGCTGGTGGCTCCGGCAGACAAAAACCCTGTGGCAGTGGGGCTGCCTGGCCAGGAGAGCCCCATCCAGCAGACCTCCACCTTCTCCTGGAGGATAACTGACTCTTGCCAACAAACACTCCCAGTGCGACTCTCAGCTGCTCTCTCTCCCTCTGCCCAGCGACAAAGTTCAAGATGCGGCTGTGTACTCTGCCGCCATTTCCCCCACCACCACCACCATTTAAGGTTTTTAATGCCCTTGAGGAGCAAGCAGAATCAGATCGGGAGGCCCACCTTTAACAAAAGGTGAATCTGCAAACCCAAGCCTTGGTAGCAGCTCTGAGGCCAATGGCAGCCATGCATGGTCCAAAGGGGACTGTGCATGGTAGGGGTACAACAATGAATGCCATCTGGAAGATGCTTCAAGTGTGGAAACAAAGGCCACTTGGCAAAGCAGTGCCCTGGGCCCTGGCTTTAACCAAGCCCTGCCCAGCATGCAGTAAAAGTGACTGCCCCTGGAAAAGTGATGGGCCCTCTGCGTCTCAGCATAGAGGGGCCACCCTTCCAGGTCATGACCCGCTCCTGGCCATAACTGAAGACTGGCTGAAGACTGAAGATGCCTGGACTCAATGACCCCCATCATCCTCGCTGAGCCCAAGGTAATGCTCAAGGTAGCAGGTAAGCAGATCTCCTTCCTGAACGACACAGGGACTACCTTCTCTGTCCTGCCCTCCTTTTTCTAGGCCACTCTTCCAAGATCTGGTCATGGGTATTGACAGTAAATCACCCTTTAATGCTCTGAAAACTGTTCTGGCCTCAGGGCCTTCTCACCCCACCCTCTCCCTGACTCCACCCTTCCTAGAGAACAACTTTCTTGCTGGCACAGGTTTATCAGAAACTTCAACTTTTATCTCTAGGAAAAAGCGGCAGTTTTAAATTAATGTGGTTAGAGGCCTGTAAACAGGTGTCAGGGTCTGTTCCCTCATTTCCCTGCCTTTTCTAAATATTTTAGGTAGCATACAATACTGAAACATTAATTTCTAGACATGTTTAGAAATATATTTATTTCAATATGTATTTTGAAAGAAAGAAGTTCTAAAGTTCACCGTTGACAAAAATTATAAAAGCACCTGCTCACCTGGAGGGTCTTGCCTCAGGGGTTCAGAGACAGTCCTCATCTATTTGGTCAGGCCTTCCCCAGAGACCTCCAACAATGCTCATTAGAACCCAGCACTCTTTACCAGCATGTAGATGATCTCTTTCTCTGCAGCCACTACCCGGACATGTCTCAGAGGCATACCATTGGTCTCCACTGGTAGGATTCTTCCACCATTGGGTCCCAAATTTTGCTTTCCTAGCTAAGCCCCTATAACAGGCCCCCTCATTTACCAGGCTTTTTCTAAGCTCTGGGATACCTTTCTGGTCTCATTCTCTCATTCTCATTCTCTCTCTCTCTCTCTCTCTCTCTCTCTCTCTCTCTCTCTTTCTCTCTCTCTCTCTCTCTCTCTTTCCCAGACATCTCTAGACCTTTCCAATTAATTACTGATGAAATACATGGAATAGCTATGGGGGTCCTCATCCAGCCTTCTCCCCCATAGCCTTCCTGTCCAGACAGCTTGATTTCACATTTTGGGGATATCAGCCCTGCCTCTGGGCTCTGGCTGCAGCTGCCGCTCTTACCAAGGAGGCCCAGAAGATCTGCCTCCAGCAACCATTACAGGTATTCTCCACCCATAGACTATAGGATCTTCTGTCTCACTGATTGTTATCTCTCCTTGCTCCCTCTCCCAAGCAGGAACTCTATCTCCTGTTCCTCGAGAATCCTGTCATCTCCCTAACTCAGTTCCAAGCCCTGAACCCAGCCACTCTCCTTCCTGCTGCCTCTACCCAACCTGTGGCAATGCACTCCTGCCCCAAGGTGATCAGAGTCAACCTCAGGCAAGACTCTCAAATTTTCCTCTCCCTAATTCTGACTTAACTAAACTGCACATACCCTACAGCCCACAAAATCATGGGGTAAGATTGAGAGGATCAATGGCCTCCTTAAAGACCATCTAACTAAACTCTTTATAGAAATTCATAGCTCCTGGCCAGATCTCCTGCCCATGGCCCTAACTGGAATCTGGGCTACACCAACGAGCCCCATCTTCTTAAATCTTTTTTGAACTCCTATATGGGAGACCCTTCCCTACTGACCCTCCTTTCCTGGCTACTTATCTTCCATACCTACCCTTATTCAGGCAACTGCTCCGGGAATATGCTGACAGACTTCTGCCCAGGCTAAAACCAGCCAATCAAGACTCCTGAAGACCAGCCCTCCAGTCGGGGGACACAGTCCTCCTCAAGAACCTTACCCACAAGTTGTATTTCAGTTCCAGGCCCAGAAAAAAAGCACCAAAACCAGACAAGTGACGCTATGGAAGCCTCAGGACCAGCTTTTACCTCCCAAGTGACTCAACAGGATAGCTCTCGAGACTTCAACAAACAATCGCTTGGGGAAATCATGCTGCTGTAACCCTTGTCCACCATGGAAAACACTCCCTGTTTTTGCTCACTTACCCCATGGTTCCTCCCATCATTAGGCCCACTGGTATCTATTCCTTTAATTTTGCTCTTTGGCTCCTATCTCATGCACTGTTTCACTAGTTTTTTGCAGAATAGAATGCAGGCGTTCACCAACCAGAAGGTGAAAGATATCTATCTGGCCTTGAATTCAGAACATAGAGATACCTATGTCAAAAGAATCCTTGAGACCCTGGGTAGATGCCCTGATGATGCCCCCTCTCAGCAGGAAATAGCTATGGAAAACAGACCTTCACCCCCTGACCTTGCCCAAACTCTCAGTTTTTTTTTTTTTTTTAAATATATTTTATTGATTTTTCACAGAGAGGAAGGGAGAGGGATAGAAAGCCGCCTCCTGCACACCCCACACTGGAGATGTGCAAGCAAGCAAGATACATGCCCCTGATCGGAATCGAACACGGGACTTTTCAGTCCGCAGGCCAACATTCTATCCACTGAGCCAAAATGGTCTCGGCCAGTTTTTTTGTTTTGTTTTGTTTTGTTTTTAATATCACCAAAAGCCTGGAATGATAGATCCTCCCTTCCCCCAACTGGTGAGTGGAGTATGACATACCGGGTGTCTGTGGGACATTCCAGAGACATTGAACCACCAATCAGTGCATGCCGAGTGCCCGAGGCCCCACCCCTTCCCGTTCCACCCTGGGCACAACCCCTTCCTGTTCCTCCCCTCAAAAGGCGTGTTCACCATTGCATGTGGTGCTGTCTCTCCAGTCTGTGAGGCAGTCCAGCTGGGTCCTCCTCCTCCTCCTCCTTCTCCTCCTCCTCCTCCTCCTCCTTCTCCTCCTCCTCCTCCTCCTCCTCCTTCTCCTCTTCTAATCCTGGTTTTTCTACCTTCCTTCGTAATGAATCTCGCTTTTTAGTGTGGAATAAATTTCCTCTTTAACATGACTTGGTCTCCGACTCTTCTTTCTTGCTCCTCAAACCTTACGTTTACCAAACAATAGAAAAAGAGAATTTATATGAGTATACATGCACATTAAAGAAATCACTGAAGGAAATTCTTCAGACCAAAGGAAAATTATGTTTGTTTGAAGTTCAAATATGCAGGAAAGATGAAGAAATGGTAAGAAGGTAGCTAAAACTAAGTAAATGATAATATAAAACAACAATAATAATTAAAAATAGAGAGAATATTAAAATATACTAAAATAATCATATTGAAGGTAAAAGAGAATTAATGGAGCTAAAATATCAAGACTGTAACATTATCAAGACATTGGTTATAAAAAGCTAATGGGCATTATATGCTAACTGTAAAGAGTAGATGTTGGAAGATGTAGTCACCACTCCAAAGGTTTGGTCTCAGCAATGGACTTTTCACTGCCAGGTAAGATCTGTAGGTTTCAGATCCTGAGTCAGAGACACAGCCAAGATCCCAGGTGCAAGAGGCAACATGGGACCTTGAGTTTCCACGAGATTGAAAACAATTCACCTCTCAATAGCTTAACCTGAACCTCCCCTACTTCCACTGACAAGTTTGAATGCAAATCCCAGCAGCAAACGCCACCCTTTGCCTCTGCAAACCACTCTGGTACAGGGAACTGTCAGTGGGAATGCCAGCTGCAGACAGGAGCCAGAAAGTAGGAATTATCCAATATTAGAAGAAAGTCAAGCATTTGAATACATGAAAATGTACTCAATGAGCAAAGTAAATAGAAAACTTAACAGAATAATGTCCTCAGCACGATGGAAAAATTAACCACAACCAAAAAGTCTAGCAGACATCCTGAAAACGTAAATTATGTTTATACAAAACAGCCATAACTGGGATGAAGAGTAAATAAACACACCTGAAAGCCAACACAGAGCTGGATGACTGAGGAATGCTCCCTGAGCACAGTATACATGGTGCAAATAAAATATATGTAAAGAAAATAACAAAATAAAACTAAAATGGAAGTTTTAATATCTATCTGAAAAAAAGATTAAAAAGGAGTAAGCAGAAAAAATGTCACTAATGAAAGAAATATTAAGAGTGCTTCATAGCTATTAGTAAGCAGAAAACTAGAAAAACTTTTCCATTAAAACATATGTAAAACTTATGGATAAAATAAAATAAAAATAATTAAAATAGCTACATAACATTGCAAAAGTGATAGGAAGACACTTTTGCCAAACCCAACAGGAAGTTCTAAGGCCTGTGAAATTGTGGTTGTCCTCAGCTCACATATTCTCTATAATATGGACAGGAAGTGTGAAAGACCACAAGAGAGAGACCTTGGGGAGGGGGACTGCAAATGTAATTTGGAGACTGGGGCTCCAGCATCAGCACATGCCCTGCAAATAGCTTTAAATGCAATGAAGGGTGGACTATAGGGATCCCATCCCTTAAAAATGTAAAATGTTAAAGCCTGCCCCGCTGCAAACTGGACTAGAGGTATGGGAAATGTCTCCTCTGAGCTTTTTAAATCACAAGCATGGGGTAAGAGGCATAATTTCACATTCTTACATGATTGGTTAGTGTCTCCCAGGTGAACCTAATGAAAGCAGCCCTTGATGGGCACAGTCTGGGGCAACCAGCAGAGCAAAACAACTCCTGTGGAACAGTAGGCCTGGCCTTCCCTGAATTTACTAAATATATACAGGCTGAAACGTGTGTGTGCATGTGTGACACCATGATTATCTATCAGCAGAAATAAATTACCAAACATTCAAGTAATAGAATTCTCAAGCATAGAATATAAAATAAAAATATTTAAAATTAAAATAAAAAGAGTATTTAAAAGCAAAATTCGAAAAGTGAGAAAGAAAGATGCCCCAAAATATTAGCTAAATCCGACTTCACACCAATCAGCATGGCTTAGATTACAAAGAGTGTCCAAATCAAGTTTGATGAATGTTGCCCAACTGAACCTGTAAACATTGCTCATGGGATATTGTTTGCTACCAACTAGGCATACACCAGTTCTATGACTGAGTATGCTTTTAGGTATACACCCTATAGAAATGTGCAGAATGTTTGCTGAACACAAACTGGAATCTTTATAGCATCATTGTTCATAATGGCCCCAATCTGGCACAAAGTAAATGCCTTTACCAATAGAAGAAATAAATATATACCTAAGGATTCCCAACAGCAAGACAAACAATGGAGTATTGCTAAGTGCAATGACATGATAAATTTCATAAGGATAATACTGAGTGACAGAAAACAGTGAGTATGGGATTGCTTCTATTTGTTTGAAAGTGAGAAAGAAGTAAATTTCTTGATTATGATAGAAAGAAGGAGAAATATTCCTTATAGGAAGGAAGGCAGATAATACTTGGGACCACAAGGAGATATCTGGGACACTGTTAATAACCTATTTTTAAATATATTTTTTATTTATTTCAGAGAGGAAGGGAGAGGAAAAGAAAGAAACATCAATCATGAGAATCATTGATCAGTAGCCTCTGCGCCCTCTACTGGGGATTGAGCCCACAATTCAGGCATGTGCCATTGACTGGAATCGAACCCAGGACCTTTTAGTCTGCAGGCTCATGCTTTATCCACTGAGCCAAACCAGGTAGGGCAATAACCTATTTTTAAAATGTGCCTCTGTTTTTAATTTGGGATGGTTAATTTTTTTAAATGTACATTACGTTTCAACTAACAGGCTACCAGGAAGACTTGAAATGTACCCAATAGTCTGCTAAGACTAGATAGGATAAAGAATAAATTAAAAAAACATAACTAGGTATCAAAATATTATCTAGGGCCAAAAAAATGGAAAATATGAGAGAGGTTAAGAAATAAAAAACATAGGACATCTGACACACATCTAAACAAAGTTCCAGAAGGACAATTAACTACTCAAATCATCAGATTTAGGAAAAAATCAAATTCCAAATAACATATATAGTAAGAAACTTACATCAATCAGGGCACAGAGAAATAGCAGAACATCAAAGGGAAAAATATGACCTTTAAAGTAACCTGACAGGGAAAAGATTAACATGAAAAGATAAAATCACATTGACAAAAGATTTCTCAGAAACAACAAAAGCCAGAAGATAATTAAATTATACCATCAAAGTCCCTAATGGAAATTAACATAACTACAGAATGTTGTATCCAGGGAAAGTACTAATAACAATAAAGCAGTAAATAAAGGCAATTCCAGATAAACAAAACACAAAGCAAAAGTCTAGAGATGTGCTATAGGGAAAAAGAAGAACTTCAGAGACATTGCCGATTGCAAATAAAATACTAAGAGAAAAAGTTTAAAAAAAATTAGGAAAAGTATATAGTTTCCGAAAAATATGATTTTAAAAAAGTAAATGAAGAAAATAAAAAATAATTACTATATAATAAATGGATTAAGTATCCCATTTGCTATGTGAACTCCAGCCTGTGCCTATGCCTCAATGCAAATACCAATAATGACTATTCACTTTTGCAAGTGCACTGGTCTGAGTAGCAAATTTCATTATCCCTGGCCTATAATTACTAAGGCTTTAGTGTCAATTATAAAGAAACACCCAAAATAACATATTAAATATATAAAAGTTTTCACAAGAAAACACACACATAATACACAATGTAAGGAATAACATAAAAGATTACAAAACTAGGCCTGCATGACAGAGGATAATTATGAGACACTTTTATTTTCTAATGTGAATACAAATTGCTAAACAAAATATATAGAACTCAGCAAGTTCTTGTTTAAAAAATTATAAGAATGGTGTAACATAAAATATCTATATATAGAAAAGCCAACTGGCTGACCTGACAGTAGCTATGACATGCAATGATCACCAGGGTGCAGATGCTCAATGAAAGAGCTACTGAGCTGTGGTAACTTGGCAACTGTGGTTCTCAGGGTGATGCACCCAGAAACAGAGAAGAGGGAGCCCAATTCTGGGGTAAGGCACCTGAGAACAGCCACCTCACAATCCAGGACTCCTTAGGGGATGTCAGAGAGCCACTTTTGACCCATCCCCATAGGCCAGGCCATGGGACCCCACCAGTGCACCGGGCCTCTATTTAACAAATTAGAAAATGATTAACGTAAGGATATATATTCTTTTAATTATTTCTTTCCTCTTGCCTTATTAGTCCTTTTGCTTAAAGATGAGTAAATGTCTTAATAGGAAGGGTGGGCAAATGGTTTTGCTCATCTCAAGGCACTTCCCATGGTTTCATAGTCTATCCTTAACGGACTGACTTGGAGCCTAAGAATCCATATTTAATTTCTAGTTTCATGACACTTCATGAGGCTCAGGCCAGTTTCCCAATCCATCTGTAGTCACTGTTTTCTGCTTGGCTTTTGAGCCTCTGAGTGCCATGTTATTTATTAACTATCAAATCGTCTGATGGGAAAATTCCTCTGGAATTGAATCCATCTCAGTGTGCTTTCCTTTTCTCAGATTCTAACCTTTTAAATTCTTGTTGACTTAAGGGAAAGCAAAATGGCGGCATAGGTGAACACAACAATTTCAAAATTACAATTAAAAGACAGAACAGACACCATCCAGAACCACAAAAAAGCTGGCTGAGTGAAAATTCTACAACTAGAAGTAAAGAAAAGGACTCACCAATACTCAGAGGAGCTGTAAAAAGCTGAGGTACAGGCATGTGCACATGGAGAGAGCAGGCGCTTGAGGGCCTGGCTGGCTTCCTCTAGCAGGAGGAAGATGGAAAATCCCAACTTCACTGAACCCCAGTTCCAGGCGAGACTCATAGGGGGAGTATTGGCTGCTGTGAAAAGGAAGGAGGGCATGGAAACTTAGGGGAGCTGAGAAAGACAGAAGTCTGGGGGCTCACAAAGTGCATACAAAAGTGAGCATGAAAATGCACACACAGAGTGCTGACTGCTGATTGTGCCTGGCTTCCTCTAGCGTGAGGAAAACAGAACCTCACAACAGCACTGAAATCCAGGTCCAACAGCACTGAACCCCAGTTTTGGGTGAGACTCTAAGGACCCAGACTCATAAGGGTCCCTAGAGCACATGGAAACTCAGGAGAAATGCAGCATTCCAGGAGCTCACACCTGTACAAAAGGCAGAAGTCTGGAGGCAAACAGTTGATCCCCACAACCAATTGGCTTAGAGGTCAATCCCCCACAGTGATACCAACAACAATCAATAATTAACCACAACAAGACTGTATACACAGTTCACAAAGGGATGTACCAAGAGTGTCCACCTCAGGTAAGAGCTCCTGGGCCACATAGGACAGCTAACACATAAAGCTACTCTACCAACTCAGGGAAACAGCAAAATATGTGGAGATTAAAGAACAAATCACAAACGAAAGAAATGGAGGAAAACAAACAACTGGATATAGAGTTCAAAACCAAGGTTATAAAGTTTTTTAAGAATTTCCTACAAAAAATGGATAAATTCAGTGAGACCCAAGAGGAAATTAAAAAGAATCAACTAGAAATTAAGCATACAGTGACTGAAATAAAAAATATTATACAGAAACCTAATAACAGACTAGAGGATCACAGAATCAAGTCAAAGACTTAAAATACAAAAAAGCAAAAAACACTCCACTGGAAAAGAAAAAAGAATAAAAAAATGTGAAGATGGTGTAAGGAGCCTCTGGGACAACTTCAAGCATACCAACATCACAATTTTGGGGGTTCCAGAAGAAGAGAGAGAACAAGATACTGAAAACCTATTTTAAAAAATAATGACAGAAAACTTCCTTCACCTGGTGAAAGAAATAGACTTACAAGTCCAGGAAAAACACAGAACCCCAAACAAAAGGAATCCAAAGAGGACCACACCAAGACACCTCATGACTACAACATCAAGAGCAAAAGACAAAAAGAGAATATTAAAAGCAGCAAGAGAAAAACAGTTAATTACCTACATGGGAGCACCCATTCAACTGTAAGCTGATTTCTCAACAGAAACTATGAAGACCAGATGGGAGTGGCAAGAAATATTCAACATGATGAATAATAAGAACCTACAACCAAGATTACTCTACCCAGCAAAGCTATCATTCAGAATTGAAGGGCAGATAAAGAGCTTCACAGATAAGAAAAAACTGAAGGAGTTCATCAGCACCAAACCAGTATTATATGAAATGCTGAAAGGTATTCTTTAAGAAGAGGAAGAATGAAAAGGTAAAGATAAAAATTATGGACAACAAATACATATCTATCAACAAGTGAATCTAAAAATCAAGTGAATTGAAAATCTAATGTACAGAATAAATTGGCGAATATAATAGAATTAGGGGCATAGAAAGGGAATGAACTGATAATTCTCAGGGGGAAAAAGGGGTGGGGATGCAGGGAGAGACTAGACAAAAATCATACACTTATGGATGAAGACAATGGAGGGAAGGTAAGGGCAGAGGAGGGGGTGGAAACCAGGTGGAGTGGAGATATGGGGGTAAAAAGAGGAACAATTGTAATAATCTGAACAATAAAAATTTATTAAAATTTTAAAAATAGAAAACGAAAAAGAAATAATAAATTCTGGTTGACTTAGTAGTCCTGTAAGTTTGTATTTTTTTTTATACTTTGTAGTTTTCCTTAGGAGGAATATTGGCATGTTCTTACTAAAAAAGGAAAATCCTATTATGTATAGACTCTGGTTTTTGTAGTCAATATTCTGATACCAGTTGAATTCTCCCAAATGCACTGTGAAAAATCAGCTTCCTTAATACCAAGAGAGACAAGAACATCTTTCTGTGCGTTTGTTCCATGTTACTTGTCTCCCTGTCCATTTACCAAATAAGTGTTGTCCTTTCTCTCAGTATATCCAGTCTGTGGTGATAAAGGATTGTGGTTCATTCTTTCTTATGCGAAAAGCCTTTGCTTATTTGGGGTCTGGACTAAAGACCACTAATTTTGAAGATTCATGGATATTATTATACCATTAGATTTCCCCATATAGACATAAATGCTTAGCAGTGCTATTATTTAATCATCACACTTCCAGAAACATAGCAAGCACAACTGTACACTTCCTAGCCCTAAGCCTTCCTAACTTACTGTAATTGGTTGTCTGGAGTTCCAACCAGATCCTCACTTTAAATCCAAATACAGTGGTACCTCCAGATACGAGTACCCTAACATATGAGATTTTTGAGATACGAGCTGTCGAGCCAGTGATTTTTTGCTTTGAAATAAGAGCAACATTTGAGATACGAGTAATTGCATGGATTGGCCAGCTGCACACGACCCAGCAGTTTACCGAGACTCAAGCATCTCATAGTTTCCCACGCCACGATGTCAGTGTGCTTGTTTACCTCGTTGTCGAAGCATCTTTTGTGCATTTACATACTTTATCACATTTCTTTTTATAACCATGGGTCCGAAGAAAGCGAGTGGAAAGGTCAGTGCTCAGAAGAGGATGATGTCTATTGAATTAAAGAGTGAAATCAGGAGGAAAAAATGGCAGTGGAATAGACAAACTTGTCTGGAGCTTTGTCGCTGGGCAGAGGGAGAGAGAGCAGCTGAGAGTTGCACTGGGAGTGTTTGTTGGCAAGTTAAGAGTCAGTTATCCTCCAGGAGAAGGCGGGGACCTGCTGGACGGGGCCCTCCTGGCGAGGCAGCCACACTGCCCCGAAGCCACTAGCTGGACCATGCCATCTTGCAGAGGGAAGTGGATGTCTGTGGCAGTCTGAAAGATGCAGCTGGCTTAAACACCCACTAAACATCCTGAGACCCAAAACACCGCTCTACAGACACGTGGCAGATTCAGAGATCCACACAGCACATGGAAAGGTCAGATTTCGCCTGTGATAAGGTGAGGTCTTCTGCCCCTCAGAATAGAGACGCTCACACTGTGGGGAGCCAGGCTGCGGGAAAACTGCCTCTGGAGAGGTCCGAGGAGGTGGGCAGGACGTGATCCCTAACTGTGGAGGCAAACTCTATGAGCTGTTGACAAAGGGGGAGCTCTGGAAAACAACTCGTTTTTTATCTGAGGCAGAGGGACAGCCTGGGAGTTATTACAGTGTCCCGGCTGCAAAATCCCCACAAACTGGCTTTGAGAAACACAGAGTAGCAGAATCTGAGCACAGCCTAGAGAGGTCCTGTGCTTTGTCTCAGAGATCAATTCCAAAACACTGCCACCCAGTGGTTGACACACAAATTGACTCTCTCATAAACACAAAAGAATAAATAGATTAAAACACCAACATTGGGAAAAAAAGGAATTGCAATACCTTCCCTACTGGGAAACAGGAGTGCCAAGCAGAATAATAGTGGAGGTGAAGGACCATTCTATTTTTTTTTCTTTTTTTTTCCAATTTTTTTTTATTTTTCATTTTTACATATTTTAATTAAAAGATTATTTTGTTCTTTCTGCCTCAATTGATTTTAATTTTTAAATTATTACATTTTTGTTTTCAACTAGTATTATTAATTACTACTAGAATTTTACCTTTTTAGACATTCTATTTTCATCTTTCCTTTACAATAATTTTACTCCAACTCAACTCTACCTTTATGCCAACACTTTCGTCCTAACTTTCCCCATTTTGTTGTCTTATTTCTATTTCCCTTTTCCAACTTTAGATTCCCCCTATTCTTTCTCTTTACCTGGTGAAAATTTCACCCTGCATATATATCTAATTTCAAATCCCATACTACAACTCCATACAAACCTCTCTCCTTTTGTCTTCACTAGTGAAAAAGTTGTTTTTTCTCTATGTCCTTTTGTTACTATTTGCCTGAACAGTGATTTTATCGACTTTTTGAACTTTTTTTGTGAGATTGTTTTAGTGTATTCTACTTGTTTTATTTAGATTTTTGCTTGCTTTGTTTTTTACCTCTCTTTTCCCTTGCCTCCCTCGATACCAGTTGTTATCTGAGGTTTGTATTAATCTCTAGGTTCTGGTTGCTGGCCTTTATTAGGATTAGTTAATATTATATTGGAGTTTTCTCCTGACATCTATATTTTGTTCCCCTTTTCTCTCTTATCTGCTTTCTTTCCTTTTTCTTCTT
This sequence comes from Lasiurus borealis, assembly GCA_004026805.1. Taxonomy (NCBI): domain Eukaryota; kingdom Metazoa; phylum Chordata; class Mammalia; order Chiroptera; family Vespertilionidae; genus Lasiurus; species Lasiurus borealis. Next base: position 26,885 of record PVJN01016997.1, read on the forward strand.
TTTCTTCACCTTTTTTTAAAATTTAATTTTATTTTATTTTTAGTTTATTTATTTTTTTTTCTCCCTCTCCCAATTTGATTTTGGCACTTCTTTCTTTTCTTTTTCCCTCAATTTCCTCTTCCTCTTTTTCTACTTACCCCTAATTTGTCTTTCATTGGTGGTCACCTTATTGGGATATTATTAACATCATGAATATATTTCTGTCCAGTGCCTTGTGTGCTCTAGTAGTTTGTGCCTTTCAATCAAAGTAGGAGAGAGAACTACATAACCAGACACCTGGAGAAGAAAAACCATGGAGAGAAGAAGAAACAGCCTGCATACGACAGGCAGGCAGGTATCACCAGAAAAGGAAGTAAATGAAATAGAAGGAGAAAGAAGCCTGCCAGGCAAAGAGTTCAGAGAAATGATCATAAGATGGATGAAAAGAATGGAAGACAAGTTTGACATTGTGAGTAAGACCCAAGAAGAAATGAAGAAGCAAGAAGAAATGCAGAAGCAGCAAGAAGAAATGTAAAAGAAGCAAGAAGAAATGAAGAATAATCAAGACGATATGAAAAATGACATCACTGCTATAAAGAACTCAATAGAAAACATCAAAAGTAGACTAGAAGAAGCAGAGGACCGCAATAGTGAACTAGAAGACATAGTAGGAAAAAATATCCAAGTACAGCAGCTTCTAGAAAAAAAAAAGTTAAAAAGCAAGAGGAGAGCCTAAGGGAATTTAGGGATAACACAAAACAAAACAACATCTGCATAATTGGGGTTCCAGAAGGAGTGGAAACTGAGCAAGGATTAGGGAACCTGTTTGAAGAAATAATGACAAAAAATGTCCCCAATATAGGAAAGAAAAAAACCACACAAATCCAAGAAGCTCACAGAGTCCCAAGCAAAATGAAGCCCAAAAAACCAACACCAAGGCATATTATAATTAAACTGGCAAACACCAACAACAAAGTAAGAATCTTAAAAGTGGCTAGAGAGAAACAGAAAGTTACCTACAAAGGAACCCCCATAAGACTAGCAACTGATTTCTCAACAGAAACTCATCAGGCCAGAAGGGAATGGAATGAAATATACAAAGTAATGCAAAGGAAGGGTCTGAATCCAAGAATACTGTACTCTGCAAGACTCTCAATCAAAATTGAAGGTGAAATCAAAAGCTTCACAGACAAAAAAGGACCAAGGAAATATATTACCACCAAACTAGCAATGCCAGAAATGTTAAAGGGTCTGCAGTAATAAAAAGAAATAGGAAGCGAAGAAGAAACTCTGGGATAAAGATTGAAAATGGCAACAGATAAGTAGCTATCAATAATAACTTTAAATGTAAACAGATTAAATGCTCCAATCAAGAGACATAGGGAAACCGATTGAATAAGAAAACAATATCCATATATCTGTTGTCCACAAGAAACCCACCTCAAGGAAAGAGATGCACACAGATTGTGGGTGAAGTGATGGAAGATAGTATTTCAGGCAAATGGAAATGAAAAAAAAAAAAGCTGGGGTTACAATAATTGCATCTGACAAATTAGATCTCAAAGTGAAGGACATAACAAGAGATAAAGAAGGCCACGTCATAATACTAAAGGGAACAATCCAACAAGAAGAAATAACTCTGGTAAACATATACACACCCCATATATTAACACCTAAATGCAAAAAAAAAAAAAACGCTCCTGGAGGATATTAAGGGAGAGATTAACAGCAATACAATCATAGTAGGAAACTTTAATACCCCACTGTCACCACTGGATAAATCCTCTAAAAAAAAAAATCAGCAAGGAAACATCATTCCTAAATGACTCACTAGACCAAATGGAATGAATTGACATCTTCAGAACATTTCACTGCAAAGCCATATAATATACATTCTTCTCTAGTGTACATGGGTCATTTTCAAAGATAGATCATATGTTGGGTCATAAGAAAAGTCTCTTCAAATTCAAGAAGATAGAAATCATATCAAGCATTATCTCAGATCACAGTGGCATAAAACTGTAAGTCAACTATAATAAAAACAATAGAAAGAAATCAAGCACATGGAGACTAAACAGCATGCTATTAAACAACAACTGGATAACCAAAGAGATCCAAGAAGAAATAAAACATCATGACAACAAATGACAATGACAACACAACAATACAAAATTTATGGGACACAGTAAAAGTAGTCTTGAGAGGAAAGTTCATAGACCTACAAGCCTACTGTAAAAAACAGGAATCAATGGTAATAAAATACCTAAACACCGACGACAAAGTAAGAATCTTAAAAGCAGCCAGAGAGAAACAGAAAGTTACCTACAAAGGAACCCATAAGACTATCTACTGATTTCTCAACAGAAACTCATCAGGCCAGAAGGGAATGGAATAAAATATACAAAGTCATGGAAAGAAAGGGTCTGAATCCAAGAATACAGTACTCTGCAAGACTTTCAATCAAAATTGAAGGTGAAATCAGAAGCTTCACAGACAAAAAAAAAGGATTAAGGGAATATATTACCACTAAACCAGCAATGCAAGAAATGTTAAAGGGTCTGCTGTAATAAAAAGAAATAGGAAGCAAAGAAGGAACTCCAGGGTAAAGACTAAAAATGGTAACAGATGAGTACTTATCAATAATAACTTTCAATATAAACGGATTAAATGCTCCAATCAAAAGACATAGCGTAACCGATTGGATAAGAAAATATGATCCATATATCTGCTGTCTGCAAGAAACCTACCTCAGGAAAAGAGATGCAAACAGATTGAGGGTGAAGGGATGGAAGATGGTATTTCAGGCAAATGGAAATGAAAAAAAAGCTGGGGTTGCAATACTTATATCTGACGAATTAGATCTCAAAGTGAAGGACATAACAAGAGATAAACAAGGCCACTTCATAATACTAAAGGGAACAGTCCAACAAGAAGAAATAACTCTGGTAAACATACACACACCCAATATAGGAGCACCTAAATATATAAACAAACTCTTGGAGTATATTAAGTCACAATAGGAGACTTTAATACCCCACTGTCACCAATGGACAAATCCTCTAAACAAAAAATAAGCAAAGAAACATCAATCCTAAATGACGCACTAGACCAGATGGAATTAATTGACATCTTCACATCATTACACACCAAAGCCACAGAATATAGATTCTTCTCTAGTGCACATGGGTCATTTTCAAAGATAGATCATATGTTGGGTCATAAGAAAAGTCTCTTCAAATTCAAGAAGATAGAAATAATATCAAGCATTTTCTCAAACCACAATAGGATAAAACAGGAAATCAACTATAATAAAAACAATAGAAATAAATCAAACACCTAGTATTAAACAACGACTAGGTAACCAGAGAGATCAAAGAAGAAATGAAAAACATCGTGGCAACAAATGACAATGACATCACAATAAATAATTTATGGGACACAGTGAACGCAGTCTTGAGGGGGAAGTTATTAGCCCTACAAGCCTACTGCAAAATACAGGAAACAATGGTAATAAATTTCCTAACCCTACAACTCAAAGAGCTAGAACAAGAACAACAAGAAAAGCCCAATGTACTCAGAAGAAAGGAAATAGCAAAGATCAGAGAGGAGATAAAAAACTTGGAGACAAAATAAACAATTCAAAAGATCAACAAAACCAGGAGCTGGTTCTTTGAAAGGATAAACAATATTGATGGACCTCTACACAGGCTCACCAAGAAGCAAAGAGAGAAGACCCAAATAAACAATATCAGAAATGAAAGAGGAGAAATAACAACAGACCCTGTGGAAATACAAAGGTTTGTTAAAAAAATACTACGAACAACTTTATTCCAACTAACTGGACAACCTGCAATAAATGGACATTTTCCTAGAAAAATATAACCTTCCAAAACTCAACGAAGAAGAATCTAAACATCTCAATAGTCCAATAACTATGGAAGAAATTGAAGCAGTCATCAAAAAGTTTCCAGCAAATAAAAGCCCGGGACCGGATGGCTACACAGGAGAGTTTTACCAAACGTTCAAGGAAGAATTAAAACCGATCCTCCTCAGACTATTCAAAAACATTCAAGAAGAAGGAACACTTCCAAACACTTTCTATGAAGTCAGCATCACCCTAATACCAAAACCAGATAAAGACAACACAATGAAAGAGAATTATAGACCAATATCTCTCATGAATATAGATGCCAAAATCCTCAACAAAATTCTAGCAATCGGATCCAGCAGTACATCATAAAGATCATACACCATGACCAAGCAGGATTCATCCCAGGAATGCAGGGATGGTACAATATCTGCAAATCAATAAACATGATACATCACAAAACAAATTGAGAGAAAAAAAGGACATAGTCATATAAAGTGATGCAGAAAAAGCATTTGACAAAATCCAACACCCTTTCTTGATAAAAGCTCTCAGCAAAGTGGGAATAGAAGGATCATACCTCAACATCATAAAAGCCATATATGATAAACCCACAGCTCACATCATACTCAATGGGCAAAAACTAAAACCATTTCACCTAAGAACAAGAAGAAGACAGGGATGCCCACTCTCACCTCTCCTGTTCGACATAGTACTGGAAGTATTAGCCATTGCATTTAGACAAGAAGATGAAATAAAAGGCATCCAAATTGCAAAAAAAGAAGTATAGCTGTCCTTATTTGCCGATGACATAATATTGTACATAAAAAACCCAAAGGACTCCATTCCAAAACTAATAGACTTAATTAATGAATTTGCAATGTAGCAGGATACAAAATTAGTGCTAAGAAGTCTGTGCCATTTCTATACACTAATAGTGAAATTACAGAAAGGGTGACTAAAAAAGCAATCCCATTTACCATCGCACCAAAATAATTAAGATACCTAGGAATAAACCTAACTAAACAGGTAAAATACATATATGTGGAAAACTACAGGACACTGAAAAAAGAGATAGAGGAAGATGTTAACAGATGGAAGGATATACCATGCTCATGCATTGGGAGAATCAACATCATTAAAATTTCCATACTACCCAAAGCAATCTATAGATTCGATGCACTACCCATTAAAATATCAATGATATATTTCAAAGACCTAGAAAAAATTCTTCATAGATTCATCTGGAACAAAAAAAGACCATGAATAGCTACAGCAATTCTGAGAAAGAAGAATAAAGTAGCTGGGATCTCAATACCAGATTTCAAGCTATATTACAAAGCAACTCTTCTCAAAACAGCCTGGTACTGGCACAAGAACAGACATATAGACCAATGGAATACAATAGATAACCCAAACCACTATACTCAACTAATATTTGACAAAGGAGGCATGAACATTCAATGGAGCCAAGACAGCTTCTACAATAAATAGTGTTGGGAAAATTGGAAAGATACATGCAAAAAAAATGAAACTGGACCACCAACTTACCCCAAATACAATAATAAACTCAAAATGGATACAGGACTTAAACATTAGAAGGGAAACCATAAAAATACTAGAGGAATCTACAGGCAGCACAATCTCAGACATATGATGAAAGAACTTCTTCTATTGATACAGGTCCAAAGGCAATGGAAGCAAAAAAAAAAAAAAAAAAGTAAACAAATGGGACTACATCAAAATAAAAACTTTTGCACAGCAAAAGAAACCATCAACAAAACAACAAGAAAGATCACTGTATGGGAGAACATATTTGCAAATGTTATCACTGATAAAAGTTTAATCTCCAAAATCTACAGCCAACTTATACAACTTAATAAAAGGAAGATAAATGATCCAATAAAAAAATGGGCAACGGACCTAAGTAGAACCTTTTGGAAAGACGACAAAAGGAAGGCCAAGAGACACATGAAAACATGTTCAAAGTCACTAATCATTCGAGAGATGCAAATCAAAACAACAATGTGATACCATCTTACACTGGTCAGAATGGCAATCATCAACAAATCACCAAACGACAAGTGTTGGCGAGGATGCAGAGAAAGAGGAACCCTTGTGCACTGTTGGTGGGAATGCAGACTGGTGCAACCACTGTGGAGAAGAGTATGGAGTTTCCTCAAAAAACTAAAAATGGATCCCCCATTTGACCCTGTAATCCCACTCTTAGGAATTTATCCTAAGAAATCACAAACATCAATCAGAAAGGATTTATGCACCCCTATGTTCATAGCAGCACAATTTAGAATAGCTATAATTTGGAAACAGCCTAGGTGCCCGTCAGCAGATGAGTGGATCAGAAAACTGTTGTACATCTGCACAATGGAATTCTATGCTGCCATTAAAAAGAAGGAATTCCTACCATTTGCAGCAACCTGGATGTAACTGGAGAGCTTTATACTTAGTGAAATAAGCCAGTCAATGAAGGAGAAGCATCACATGATCTCACTCATTTGTGGATAATAAAGAACATTATAAACTGATGAACAAAAGGATAGATACAGAGGCAGTAAAGTGTCAAACAGACTGCGAAATTACAGCAGGAAGATTAAAGTTAGGTGAGGTAGATAAGAGATGAATCAAAGGACTTGTATGCATGCATATAAGCATAACCAATGAACATAGACACTGGGGGGTTGAGTTATGCCTGGGAATGAGGGCAGGGTAATGGGGAGATATGTATAAAAAAGAGCGTGAAGTCATAGAAAAATATGAGCAAGGTGTGCGAGTGGTTGATTGGCAAGGCAGTACAGGCATAGTACTTCAATGATACGCATTGTGTTTAAACAGAAGGAATTGATAAAGGGTATAACGCCAGCTAAGGGTGTCACAATAATTTCTAAGCTCCGTAGCTCTCTCCATGAAGAGATGGAGAATCTACTGATGGTGTGGGTGACAGAGAAGCAGCTTAAAGGTGATACATTAACACAGGGCATAATATGCAAGAAGGCGCTTGCGATTTACTGTGATATGCTGGAGCAGACCCAGCGCACTTCCATGGACAAAGCATCGAAAGACTCATTTAAAGCCAGTAGAGGCTGGTTTGATAACTTCAGGAAAAGGTCCGGCATTCACTCCATCGTCAGGCATGGTGAGGCAGCAAGTTCGGATGTGAAGGCAGCTGAGGATTACCTCAAAACTTTTTCTGTACTGATAGAAGTCAAAGGATATATCCCCCAGCAAGACTTCAACTGTGAGGAGACAGGGCTTTTCTGGAAGAAGATGCCAAATAGGACTTACATAATGGCAGAGGAGAAGGCGATGCCAGGCCACAAACCCTTGAAGGATAGGCTAACTCTTGCACTGTGCACCAATGTGAGTGGCCACTGCAAGATCAATCCTCTGCTCCTATACCATTCAGAAAACCCCAGAGTCTTTAAGTCACATAAGATTTTAAACGATAAACTGCAAGTTATGTGGAGGGTAAACCCGAAGCCATGGGTCAACAGGCAGTTCTTTGTGGAGTGGGTAAACCTGGTTTTCAGCCCATCTGTTAAGAAATATCTACAGGAAAACAATGCAAGCCCTCCTTGTCCTCGACAATGCTCCTGCTCACCCACCGAACCTCAAAGATGAACTCCTTGAAGAGTTCAAGTTTATAAAGCTTGTCTACCTACCTCCCGACACCACTCCTATCTTGCAGCCCATGGATCAGGAGGTGATTTCTAATTTTAAAAGCTGTACATCAAGCACCTGTTCTGGCGCTGCTTTGAGGTGACGGAGAACACAAACCTCACCCTTTGAGAGTTCTGGAAGAACCACTTTAACATCGTGATATGCCTCAGAATTATTGATCAGGCCTGGCTGGGTGTTACAATGAGGACTTTGACCTCTGCATGGAAGAAGCTGTGGCCTGAGGCTGTAGCTGAAAGGACCTTCGAAGGATTTGAACCGGAGGTGCCAGTCGAGGAGGAGATAGTGTCTCTGTGAAAATCCAGGTGCTTGGAGGTGGATGAGAGAGGTGTGAATGAGCTCGTCAAGGAGCACTCTCTGGAACTCACCACAGAGGAGTTACAAGAGTTGCAGTCTCAGCAACATGTGGAGGTTCTCCAAGAAATTGGTTTTGAGGAGGAGCCAGAGGTAGAGGAGATCTCTACACGTGAGATTAAGGAGATCTTAGGAATGTGGGAGAGAGTGTCATACTTCCTGGAAAAGAAATACCCCTAAAAAGTTGCTACTGGTCGTGCATTGGAGCTGTTCAATGAAACTTACCTCACTCATTTCAGAAACATTTCTGAAAGGGAGGAAGAGGCAAACCTCGTTGGACATGTTTTTTTTTTTTTTTTTTTTTTTTTTTTAAATTGGCCAAAAATGCCAAGACCAGTAGCAATTAAGTTCAGTGAAGATTAGTTCAGTTAAATTCAGTTTAGGGATAAATTGTAGCATTAAGAGTGTAACGAGTAGGTAAATACACTTTATAAAACCAGTTTATTCCTTTACATTCTCTTTTATTATGTTTTTATACAATATTTGCCATTTATAAATACATTTTTCTTATTCAAAAACACGTAACAAGAACAACTGGGGTGGCATTTTGGGGGCTGGAACGGATTAATGGCATTTCAATTGATTTCAATGGGGAAATTTGCTTTGAGATATGAGCAACTTGATATACAAGCAATGTTATGGAAGGAATTAAACTCGTATCTCAAGGTACCACTGTATATAGAAGCCAGCTGCCAGGATCACTAGGTGTTGAAAGTTCCCAGCTCTAACTCTTACTGGGCATGGCCCTCAGCTACCTGTATGTCCAAGGTTATGCCACTGCCAAGAAAGGTGAAAAAGGAAACAAAGGCATCGTTCCTGTGTAGAGGTGTCCCAGCCTGAGAACTCCCCGTGGCTCGTCTGGGTCCTTAGCTGAGACCATATTCCATGTCAGCTTTCCCATCTGCCTACCTCTGATTTCTCACTTCATTAGAGGTTTACCTTCTGTGATGACAACCCAACAAAGCCTGTGTATGCCATTCCCATCTCAGAGTCAATTTCCAGGGAATCTCCTTTAACAACGTGACCTAATGATTGCTACAGTCTGTGACGAATGTTCTTTCTGGTCCCCTCACTAGCTCGGTGTTTCTAAAATGTCATCATTAATCGTAGACAGATGACATCCAACTGCCTAGATGTATCCGGCCTGCTCAGAGGCAATTTGGATCAAAACAGGTAAGTTTTTAAAAAGGTTAATAAGGAAATGTTGATGTGCTCATGGAAGCTGATTTTAATCAGCTCAGCTCTGCAGTTTACAAGAGAAACTCAGTGGAGAGAACAATAGAGATCAGTTGAAACCCAATGTCTCTTTATGAGCCTATTATAAAAACAGAGATTGTAAACTGAGAAGACAGGAGTTGAGTTTAGACTAGTGAAAGTCCCCATCTTGCTGTCTCCAATGATTTCTGGGTTCAAAAGAGCACTAACTGTCATTGGTTTGATTTACTCTTAGCTTCTGGGAAGTATGAGGTTAGGGCAAGCCATTGGAGGAAAACACAGAGCAAGTTCATATGAGAGAAAATTCAAAATTAAAAGGTAACCAAAATACTAATAATTAACCAGATGACTAAGATAGCTATAACTCTCAGTTATTTGGTATCTTATAATGCTGATAAAGAGCGATTGGTTTTTATTGATTCTGTAAAGCAATTTGAACAGAAGGAAAGTTAAATTCACTACAAACTCTTCGTTGGAAATCTCTGCACATATTGATGGATGGTTGATTTGGGGAGTAGTCAATATTTCTACAGACACAGGATTTACCTTTAACCATCTTGTAAAATATCCTTTTACACTAAATGCCAAGTGGCTTAAATTGCACAATCTGCTTCATTTGCCTTCGGTGTTTCTCTTTTTAAAAGTCTGGCTTCAGTACAAACACTTTTAAGTTATATTCTGATAAAAAACTTAAACTATATTACCTTCAGGCCCCAACACATTCCATCTTTTGCTGAAAACTACCCTATAAAATGTTCAGTATTTAAAACTAATTAGAAAAACTAGTATCTTATCATATCAAACTCTCATAAGACTAAAACACAAAGATAAAATAATAGAATTTGAAGGTAGCAAAGGTTAGCATTTCAAGAAGCATTTTCATGCAGACATAAATATACAAATAGCCTTTATCCCTCAATAGGATGAAGGTCCATGAAGATAAGAAATTTATTGTCTCCTACTTAGACTAGTGTTTTGTACATAATAAGGATTCGATAAATATTGACTGGGTTAATAAAAGAGAGGCTGAATATAGCTATATGACTAATTTTCTCTACAGTAAAAAAAATTTACTTTAAAAATTAAAATGTTCATGGGAAGACCATAAGATTTTTTAAAATTTATATTTATAGTTGAAAATATTACAGATGCCCTTTGTTTGGTTGTTTGTTTCCATTGACCCTGTCCTCCCCATACCCTGCCCCCAGGCCTTTACCACTCTATTGTCCATGGGTTAGCATATATGCATATATGTTCCCCTGTTAACCACTCCCCACCCACCCTCCAATGCCCACCTTCCCTCTGAAAATTTTCAGTCTGTTCCATGTTTCTATATCTCTAGATCTATTCTGTGCATCATTTTATTTTTGTTCATTAGATTCCATATATGAATGGCATCGTGTGATACTTACCTTTCTCTGACTGGCTGATTTCACTTAGCATAATCTTCTCCAGGTCTATCCATGATCTTGAAAATAGTAAGAGTTCTTTCTTTTTTACAGCAGTGTAGTATTCCATGGTGTAAATGTAACACAGCTTTTTTTATCCAATTATCTGCTGATGGGCACTTGGGCTGTTTCCAAATCTTAGCTATTATAAATTGTGCTACTACTAACATAGGGGGTGCATACATTTTTTCTGATTGATGTTTTGGGTTTCTTAGGATATATTCCTAGAAGTGGGATCACTGGGACATAATGTAGGTCCACTTTTAATCTTCTGAGAAAACTCCATACTGATTTTCAGAGTGGCTGCACCAGTCTGCATTCCCACTAGCAGTATACTAAGGTTCCTTTTCTCCACATCCTCACCAGTACTTGGTATTTGATGATTTGCTGATGATAGCCATCCTGACAGATATGAGGTAATATCTCATTGTTATTTTAATTTGCATTTCTCAGATGATTAGTGACTTTGAGCATCTTTTCACATGTCTCTTGGATTTCTGTATGATCATTAGACTTTTATATGTTCAAAATTCTCCTCATTGCAGTAAAAGATAAATTCATAAGGATTCCTATGCCTGGTTAAGCTGATGACAGTGTTGACTGTGAAAGTTTACCTATGGGACATATTCTGATAATCCTTGCTTAAGGGAGCAGAATGAAGGTATTTTCTGAGAAATAAACTTGGAAAAAGTAAACACAACAATTAAAGATAAAAATTATGATAGAAAATACATAATCCAAAAAGTACAATATATAAATAAAGCATGAAAAATATTGTAAATATTGGTCCAGGATAATACAGACTACCTATTGACAATGCATTCTCAGCTCTATGAAAGGACTAGAAGCTTATTTGATATTTACAAACTAGCAAATAATACGAAATTAGACAATAATGTACCAGCTATTTGAGGATAGTTACTGTTACACAGAACAATGGAGGAAAATCTGTGGTGGTAAAAAGCTCTGTGGCTATTAGATGTTTTTTAAGTCTAGAGAAGCACAGGTCAAATCTCACATACACAACATCTTTCTTTACTCAGGACTTAAAATTATTCTTCGGAAGAGTCAAGCTTGAGAGCAGATGAACTTTAAAATGATGGAAAAAAGGTAACTCAAATTGCTGAATTTGTGGAATAAATACTTCTAGTATCTTCTTAAGACTATATTTTTAAAAAAATTAGCCCATTATGACTTAACTTTCTACTGCCTCCTCCCTTTACCTCTTTTAAGATATGAGTGAGCAATAAAAAGAAAATATTAGCATAGCGGTCAAAAATATGCAAAGTAAAAAAAGAGAAAAGAAAAAAAAACACATAAGTAATTTATTAATATATACCAGACATATTATATAATTCACATGATGAAAGTTGTGACCAATATTTCTCCATGAAATTAAAGGAATAATCCATGATCTCTATAAAGCAAGTTTCAGAAAAAAACACAAGGTCTCTGAGAAAAAAATTATGAGACAACAGAATGAAATAAACAGTGAATTATTCAAATACAATCATTAGGATTTTAGGAAAATGTGAATGGTAACATAGTTTTTAATTTCCTTAACTCCTCTAAAATTCTCTCTCTCTCTCTCTCAAATCACTTTTAAGAATAATATATACAAAGGTTTAGGAAATGTTCACATAAGGGAAAACACCCCCAGAAAGATGTACTCACAAAATTAACCAAGAGAAATTAAGTAAAGACAACATAAATTACAATTATAAAATTCGGTGATTAAGTAAAGAATGGTTTAAAAAGAGAGATGATAGATTTTAGAAAAATTATTAAAAAAAGAAAAACATCATTTCAGAAATAAATGATTAACAAAAAGAATATAAGATAGCCGAGACCGGTTTGGCTCAGTGGATAGAGGGTCGGCCTGCGGACTGAAAGGTCCCAGGTTCGATTCCGGTTGGGGGCATGTACCTTGGTTGTGGGCACATCTCCACTGTGGGGCCTGCAGGAGGCGGCTGATCGATGTCTCTCTCATCGATGTTTCTGACTTTCTATCTCTCTCCCTTCCTCTCTCTAAAAAATCAATAAAATGTAAAAAAAAAGAATATAAGATAAACATAATTTTTAATGGAAAGAGAAAGTAGAATTTAAAATAAATGAAGACCAAAAAATATTCAATAAAAGTAGTAGACATAGAAAAAAAATGAAATCCAATATACAGATTTGGAGTTTCCAAAGAAGAAAACAGAAGCAATGAATGAAATAAATGCTAAAAATATAACTCAAAGAACTTTCTGGATTAAAATATTATTTAAATCTATATAATAAAATCACATGCCATATAATTATGAAAATCTACTCAGAACAACCAAAACTGAGACATATTAAACTAAAATTATTGTAACACACAAAAAAAGCATCCTTCAGCTAAACACGAAAAGATTTATAAGAGAAAAAAACTCATGATGCCATGAGATTTTTGGTAGCAACATTTTATATCACAGAATATTTAAGGTATTAAAGAAAAGAAAAGGAAATCAAGGACTTTATATCCAATTAAATTGACATTTAAGCACAAAAGTAATATGGATGGCTTTATTTCTATTCAAGAATGTAGAGAATGTTGTTTTCATGATTCTTTCCTGAAGAATGGAAAAGTAACCTTCAGACAAGCTAAATGACTGAAATTACATCAAGACAGGTTGTGAATGAACTATGCATTTTTCCCATGGATGTCAAATACTGTAAATAGTACCGTCTTTGGGGTCATCATTATAAGGAATATAGTAGAGCAGTGGCAGCAAAATCATTAGTCAACAGAGCCAAATATCAACAGTACAACTGAAATTTCTTTTGAGAGCCAAATTTTTAAAACTTAAACTTCTTCTAATGCCATTTTTTAAAAATTGATTGCCCAGGTCGTGGTATTTTGTGGAAGAGCCACACTCAAAGGGCCAAAAAGCCACATGTGGCTTGTGAACCACGGTTTGCCGACCACTGCAGTGGAGTAAGTGATAGGGGCAGATAATAGAATGTAGATGAGCCAGCTACAATTGTAAGAAATCATGCTCTGTTAACAGTGATTATTTAGTTCTGATTTTTTACAGAAGGCACATTCTTAGTTGACTGGCAGTTATACACATGGGACCTGGGAGCTCACCTGAAAATGCAGCCCATCCTCCCCTTTTGGAGCTGCCTATAACTGTGGAAAGGTTAATAACCTGTTGCAGAAACCAGAGCCAAAAACCAGAGCCACCAGCCCTTTGAAGACCACCAGTTATTGCATATCACTAAACCCTTTGAAGATTCCCCAGTCCTCTGCTTACCTGTTAACTGCCCATTTGGCATACCTTTGGCTGCTTCCCCATGTAATCTTTGTCCTTCTAATCAATATAAGCAGTCGGCTTATGGTGCAGTGCAGAGCAGATTTTTGTGAATGGCCAGCTGTTCTTATATTGCTGGCAGTGTTGGAATAAATGCTTATAAATGATTCAATCCTGTCTCTGCTTAATTAGCTCAAGTATTGACAGGCAGCACCGACCCAATGATTGTCCAATTACATAAGTACTGCCAATATGCTTTGACAAATAGGATTTAGCTTAACTATCAAAAAACATAGGAGTGATCACCAGAAAAACAGAGAGATTACCTCAGTGAACTGCTCTCATTAAGAAACAATAAAAAAAAAAAATTGAAAAAGCAAAACCAACCATTAACTATTACACAACTCAAAATTTACTAAAGTTACAGAAAAATTAAAATTATTGGGGAGGAGCCAAGATGGCGGCATAGGTAAACACCTACACGGCTGCCTCGCACAACAATTTCGGAACTACAACTGAAGGACAGAACAGACATCATCCAGAACCACAGGAAAGCTGGCTGAGTGGGGGTTCTGCAGCTGGAGGGAAAGAGAGGGGTTCACAGACACCCAGAGGAACTGCAAAAAGCTGAGGTACGGA
>PVJN01016998.1:0-16370 GCA_004026805.1 Lasiurus borealis
ATTATTACTTTCTTTCCAAAAAAGCAAGCTGCTTGGGTTTGAAGTGTGGTTTACTCCAGTGCCTTTTTTTTTTGTTTTGTTTAAAAAACAATTGAGGTATGTATTCTTTATTACAGCCTCCCTCTTCTTCCCCTCATCCCTTACCTTTTTCTAGTGCTGAAATCCCTGGCACATTTTGTCCCATAGAATACCGGGGGGGGTGGGGGTGGGATCCGGGTATATTAATAGTTGAGACTAAGAAAAAGAAAAAGAGAGAAAGAAATGCTTCTTGATTCTTTAGACTTCTTGGTGTGAACAACATGCCACCAGTTTTGGTGGGACACACATGTTCATCCAGGCACTGGCATCTGATGTTCCCAAGAACTGAGTCAGATTGGAACATTAATTTATTTGGACACTTTTATGTAAATTTAGCTCAAAAAAAAAACCTGGGTGGTGTATCCACTGAGACTAAGTAAGCTTATGAATCTGAGTTCTGATGCATGGAATCTGGGGAGGTTCTCAGCTCTTTGATCCTCTCTTGAACCTTGAGAGGGCAGTTGGTGGATCTGCACAGTTCCCCATTGGCATCCTGGTGGTTTTACAAGTTCTACTCTGCTGAGTCTTCAAGGTCCATGGGACACTCTTGGGTTCACACAGGGTGAGGATTCAGCACAGACCCTCTCACCTTTAATTCATCATGCTTGTCCCTTATTTGTCCTCCTCAGAAAGACTTCAGGCTCTGTGGGCTGAAAATAAGTAGAGAAACATGACGTAGGACACAGGACACTTCCTCAAAGGTCCCTTGAACTCAGTATGACAAAAGCATAGAATTGACCGAGACAACATACTGCAGGAGTGATACTGATGATAGAAATATATGCGGTGTGGTGAACTTCAACTGAGCATAAATACCGAACTACTCAAATGATCTAAATGATCTCACCTAATTATCATAATAGAGTCTGCACGTTTCAAAGAGGTTAATTACTTGCTTTGGTTAACACACTGGCAAGCAGTAGAGTTGGAATTTGAAACCAGGATGATCGGATACCTAAGTCCCTGTCCTACGGTCTGGTCTGCATGAGGATGTCTGCTTGTTCCTTCAGGGTCAGTATCACTTGCGTAGTCGAGCTCCCTGCAGTTGCTCAAGGTGTGAAGCACCTGCAGTTGAGCACTGGAGTCTGAGAATTGATTTTTATGGAAGACTTTGCTTGCCTCTGTTCCGCAGTGTGCTGACTGTGGCTAAGAGATCACTCAGTTTTCTCTCTCTCCAGATGAGGTGTTCTGTGTTTCCATGGGATCGGAGAAGTGTTGAATGATCTTCAGGTAGAAAGACTCATTTCCCACATGAAGTTAAAACTGAAACCACATTTCCTGCTGCACAGGAATGTGCTGTATCATATGATATCATTACACAGTCCCCAGGAGGCCATATCTTGGGGAAGATGTTTGATGGCCATTGTTTTGAAGGTTGTACTTGGTAGGGTGTACCAAGATAAGAATACCTCTCTTGCATTAAGGTCAGATCTATCATTAGTTAGGATGGGAAATATGAAATGATGGTTTTTAAAGTCTCATATTCTGTAATGCAATTTGAAATGTCCTTGGGAAATGTAATTTCTTGGATGTGGCATTGAGCAGCTTCCCACAAATATTTGATTTCGAGCACGCTCAGAGGTCTGGAATTAATGGAAACATAGCCACGGGACCTTGAAAGCCATAGAAGTACAGGATTAGAGAGTTTAGAGGTCAAGTAGTCTATCATTCCTGATTAGAGCCTTTCAACCCACCCCAGCACATTCTTCACTAATGATTGGCCAACTTCTGGCCATCTCCAGCCACTGGGAATCTACTACCTGACATGGAAAGATGCTTAAAATGTGAGGTAAAAGCAAAAAGATAAAATGGCAAATATAATGTCATCTCAATGATATTAAACAGTGCATGAAATAAGGTATTTGAAAATATTAATAGTTGCTCTCTCTGGGCAGTGAGATCATGGGAATTATTTTTTTGGCTGATTTATGTATTTTTTTAAAATAAATCTTTATTGTTCAGATTATTACAGATGTTCCTCTTTTATTTTCCCCATAGCTCTCCCTTCCGCCTGATTCTCCACCCCACCCCATGCCCTTACCACTGTCTTCATCCGTAGGTGTAAGATTTTTGTCCAGTCTCTTCCTGCACCCCTCACATTCCCTTCCCTTTGAGAATTGTCAGTCCACCCCCTTTCTATGTTCCTGATTCTATTATAATCATCAGTTTATTCTGCTCATCAGAATTTTTATTCACTTGATTTTTAGATTCAGTTGTTGATAAGTATGTACTTGTTGTCATTTTGTTGTTCATAATTTTTAACTTTACCTTTTTCTTCTTCTTCCTCTTCTTAAAGAGTACCTTTCAGTATTTTATATAATCCTGGTTTGGTGGTGATGAACTCCCTTTAGCTTTTTCTTGTCTGTGAAGCTCTTTTTCTGACCTTCAATTCTAAATGATATCTTTGCTGGGAAGAGTAATCTTGGTTGTAGATTCTTGCTGTTCAAAACTTTGAATATTTCCTGCCACTACCTTCTGGCCTGCATAGTTTCTATTGAGAAGTCATCTTACAGTTGTATGGTACTCCCTTGTAGGTAACTGTTTTTCTCTTGCTGCTTTCAAGATTCTCTCTTTGTCTTTTGCCCTTGGCATTTTAATTATGATGTGTGGTCTTCATTGGATTCCTCTTGTTTGGGGTTCTGTGTGCTTCCTGGACTTGTAAGTCTATTTCTTTCACCAGGTAGGGAAAGTTTTCTGTCGTTCTTTCTTCTAATAGGTTTTTAATATTTTGCTGTTTCATCTTCTTTGGATGTTGGTATGCTAAAGTTGTCCTAGAGCAGTGGTTCTCAACCTTTTTTTTTTTTAATGCTGTGATCTTTTAATACAGTTCCTCATGTTGTGGTGACCCCCAATCTTAAAATTATTTTCGTTGCTACTTCATAACTGTAATTTTGCTACTGTTAATGAATCATAATGTAAGTATCTGTGTTTTCTGATGGTCTTAGGCTCTACAGCAGCGGTTTTCAACCTGTGGGTCGTGACCCACAGGTTGAAAACTGCTAGTAAGATCGTCTGAGGCCACCCAGCGGGAGCTACAGTGTGATCTGCAGATTTCTCCTCTTTGCTTGGAGGTTTTGGAGCTGTCTGACCAGAACTGCAGTTTGTTAGGTTAAGCTGAGATAGGGCAGGCCATTTATACATAAAAGCCGCTGTGCAGGGCTTGGCTGGGTTTATAAATTGTGTGGGGTGGGGGTCTCAGGGAATCACTAGGCTAGGGCATGGCAAACAGTGATGGCTGCCAGTCAGCCTTCTCTGCATCTCTGAGTTTCTGCGTCCCTGCATTCCGTGCCCAAGTGCAGTAAACAATGATTCTTGTGCGCATCTCTGCAAGAAAGCCACCCTCACTTTATGACCTGATGCCAGACAGTCCAGCTTCTCCCCATAGGAGTTTGGGACCCCAGAGTCTCACCAGAAACTGGAGTTCGGAGTAATCAGGAGCTTGTCTCTCCCTTCTAGTTGAAAAAATCAGCTCACCCAGCCTGATTCATGTCATTCGCCCGCCTCCTATACCTCAGCTTTTCCATCCTGTGCACTTCTAAATGCTCTCTTCTCTTTTCTTCTAGTTGTAGAACCTCTACTCAGCCAGCTTTATTATGGTTCTGGGTGATAGACGTTTTGTAGTTTTGGTGTGGTTGTAAGAGGCAGCACATACAGGTTCACCTTATGCTACCATCTTGGTTTTCCTCTCCCTCCCTATTTTTTTTTGTTTTGTTCTTAATAGATCTTTTACAAAGAGCACACATTGTTTTATAACTATAGGGACCAGGGAACATTATTTTTCTTACATCCAAGTGAATTCTTTTTCTGACTTATAACTATTGATCTTCAGTTTAAGCTCTAAGGGTAACTCAGAACAAATCCTATTGTTTCAAAATATTTGAACACAGCTTTACTTTCTTCTTGACTTTAAGCATGGTTGTTTATAGATAAACAAGCAGAAGTTATTTTTTTAAAAACAGAAGCAGTAATTCTGAAACCACCAAGATACTTCAATTTCTATGAGAATGGTATTGAATATTATATAAATATCTACTACTTTCCCTCCCTCTCCTTGTTGAAAACAAACCATCAAAACAAAATAAAATTTATCACCTCATACTTGGTGTTTTTATTGAATTCAACATTTTATGAAACTGGATTTGTAAGGATCAATTTTTTGTTTCTCAAAGTATACCTGCGGTCTTGGATAAGCTTATGTTCTTGGTTTAAGGGAAGGTCAGGACAAAGGAAGCAACGTTACAGAGGGTGGAAGCATTGGGCAAGTTAGGGGTCGTGTGAATCTTGGGGCATTCAGCAGGGAAGCAATGACCTTATGGTATAGGAGGGGTGGTAGTACTCAGACTGTCCTGCCTACTTGTGCACTTCCATTGATCCTATGCAGAATCACCTTGTTAAAATAATTTTGACCTTTCATATGTTCAGACGATAACATTGCCCCATAACTGTGTAGCTCAGAGACAGCACCACTGACTAAGGTTAGTGAAGAAATAACCAATGCTCAACAAAAAATAAAAAAGGAGCTTGAAGCAACACAGGCTGAGGCAAAAGTAGGTTTCCAGTTGTGAGTACAGTGGTACCTTGAGATACAAGCACCCTAACATATGAGATTTTTGAGAAATGAGCCATTGAGCAAGCAATTTTTGCTTTGAAATATGAGCAATATTTGAGATAGGAGTAATCGTGCGGATCAGCCGGCTGCACACGACTCACCAGTTTACCTCGACTCGAACGTCTCATAATTTCCCATACCTCAAGGTTACGGAACAAATTAAACTTGTATCTCAAGGTACCACTGTATTATTATTTTTACTTTGTTATATGATTTCCCATACTAGAGGCCTGATGCATGAAGATTCATGCAAGAATGGGCCTTCCTTTCCCTGGCTGCTGGCACTGCCTTCACTCTGGCCAGAGCCATCTTCCTGCTTTCCCACACTGCCCAGAGGCCCAGAGCAGCTGGTGTGGTGTGGAATGCCTGCATTGTCACCATGGCGAAACACAAGTGTCCTGCCCTGCTCCTGGCCACTTGACACCTGTGTATGCAAATTAATCCGCCATCTTTGTTGGGTTAATTTGCATACTCGTTGCTGATTGGCTAGTGGGCTTCGCGAAGGTACAGTCAATGGGCATGTTACTCTTTTATAGGTATATGAACACCTGTAAATCTACTTTTGCCCCACACTGTAGCTTTGTGCTCTTGAATTCACTGATAACTTCTCAAGGTGGCTCATCAAGATGAACTCACTATATAGTCTTTAAACCACTATATATGGCAGAAGAAGAATGATACTTACATGTGTTGTGTTTTTTTTTTTAACTAAGCTTTAAAATTCCTGAATTAATGGCAGTTTTAGGGATAAATAACTTATCCATAAACATTTATGGAGTAACTTATTTGAGGAATTATATAAAAAATTAAAAAGGCCAATCAAAAGTATTTTATTTGGTAATGGGTACAGATTTATTTGAAATGCATTGGCCAGTTACCTTTTTCTTAGTCACTTTTTCTGAAGAATCTGGATGTTGTTATAAATAATATGTTGCTTGCACTGAGCACTCGATTTTAACACTTTGGCGCATCTGAAACAAGGCTTATTCTTGTTTTGTTTGTTTCCAGATGGTTTCCCAGCTTGAAGCCCAAATATCGGAGCTGGTTGAGCAGTTGGAAAACGAGTCTGGCTTTCACCAGAGAGCTCTGCAGAGAGCCCAGAAAGCTGAGCACAAGCTGGAGGCTCTTCAGGGTCAGCTGACACACCTGGAGGGGGAGCTGGTGTCTGGAGATGTTTTACGAGACAACTTGAGTTTGGAGAAACAAAAGGTAATAATAACCTGAGGGTATGTCCATGGGAGGATACATCTGTTGCACTGTTATTTACCTGAAATTACTTTACCTGAAATTACTCTGAGTTTTGCAGCAATTCGATAAATGGTTACGTACTGAATCATGAGTCAATTTCAAGGAACAACGAGTATTGTTTTGAAGTCTCTTCCTATTGTTTGGCACTTCCTTGATTCAAATTAAATATGATCATTAATTATACCTAATTAAACAATTGAATATTTTGAACAGCTATTATATATGAGATGCTGAAGGCTTGGAGGGCAAGGTATGAATACATAACTCACGATTCATCTTAAGTGGCTCATAATTCAATAGAGGAGACAGTCATTCAAATAATTTGCTGTACTAGAGGCTGTAAGTGTATAACAGAGAGACTGATTAAGAAAGAGCAATAGGAGCCCAATGAAGAGTGAGAGCTTCTGTATGAAGGGATGATTTTATAGAAAGATGATAGTTGAGCTGATCCTTGAAGGATAAGGAGCATTTTAGTGGGGATAAGGAGCAGATTC
This sequence comes from Lasiurus borealis, assembly GCA_004026805.1. NCBI lineage: Eukaryota > Metazoa > Chordata > Mammalia > Chiroptera > Vespertilionidae > Lasiurus > Lasiurus borealis. The sequence continues at coordinate 6,430 of PVJN01016998.1, forward strand.
CACAGGTGACTGATGTGAGGGGCTTTAAAGAACAAGTAGGAATTTGGGGAAGAGGTGGGGAAGGATCTGAGGCAGAGGGAACAGCAGGAGGGATGAAGGAAGGGGGGTGTGAAAGGAAAGAGCTGGGCGAGGCCAAAGGAGGGGGGAGAGGTGGGTCTGGAGGCAGCTAGGGATAATGGAGCTCGGTCGGGCTCATTACTCCAGGCTTTATCCTATAGGTAACAGGGAGGCATAGAAGGGTTTTGAGGAAAAGAAAAAGGTTTTCTGAAGGTAGAATATCTCTGAAGATCCAGACACTAAAAGCAGGCAGGCCAGTTGGGATTCTTAGAAAGTTCAGATCAGAAGATAATAGGTTGCAGGTTGGATTCCTGGTCAGAGCATGTTTCTTTATCACATCAATGATTTGCCTCCCTCCCTCTTTTCCCTCTCTCTCTCCCACCCTCCCTCCTTCCCCTCTCTCTAAAACCAATAAACATATACTTGGGTGAGGATTAAAAAATCACAATGGATTGCTTCAGTTGTCAAGAATTTATATTTATTTCAACATGCAATTGCCCGAGTTATTGCCATTGAGAAGAAAATCTCAGAGATGGAACCCAAATCGTGGAATGATGCTACAGAAAGCACACTGATCCCTTTGGTTATCCAGCAAGTACTCAGTAGACATTACTCTCCATCTGGCCTGGCCAGCATAGCCACAGAAATCAAGTGGAGGAAGGTCCCAGAACAGTTCTGTCACTTTAACCTGTTAAAATACGAACTTTGACCTTCCTGATAACGACTCCATTTTGGAGTGTTGTTCCTTTAACTATATGATACAGTCACAACTCTTAGAGACATTTTCTAAAGCAAAAATGTCATCCAAGGTTGTTTGTGTGGAGAGTGTCGTGACAACTGGGTAAGTCCTCATTTTCCACTTTTGAGGCCTGGGCCACATCGGGTGGGAAAACTCTCCCTGGAAGGTCTGGACGGTGGATGCCTGGGGCTGGATTAGCCCAGCAGGGGGGTGATGGCAAAGCTGAAAGTGGAGAAGTAGTTGGGAGCATGCAAATCTGTCACAGGGCAAGGTTAAGAAGTGTGTGTAATATTACATTGAACATCAAGGTCACTGACCAGGAGAGTCCAGAGAATATGGTCAAACAGCTGGCGGGGTGGGTCATTAATTCATTACCCAGCTTTGGTATTGGGGGGCTGGGCACCTACTGGGTTTAATGAGAACTACTGGTAAACTTGGGAGAAAGGGGAGGATTGTGTGAGATGGCCTGTTAACTTTATTTTCATTTTTGTTCTTGGGTTTAGTATCTTAAATTTCTGGACCAGCTCTCAGAGAAAATGAAATTGAACCAGATAGCTGCTGAACTTGGCTTTGACATGCGTCTGGAGGTCGTTTTAGCTCGCGCGGAGCAGCTGGTGCGCCTCGAGAGCAATGCTGTCATTCAAAATAAGACCATCGCCTACAATTTACAGAGAAAGGTAGGAGAGGTGGAAACTTGCCGGTGTTGAGAGAATGAGTATCTGTGAAATATAACTTACTACTACCGTATCACCAACATGCCGGGACACATGATTATAATCATATGTATTTAGAACCTCTGTTTCAAGTCTGAGTGACGGCAAGTGTATCACCTAAGGTTTGGTGAGGCTGTGAGTAATAAAGACCCAAAGTAACAGTGGCTTAAACAAATAGAAGTTTTCTTCCTCCTCCTCCTTCCTCTTCTTCCTCCTTCTCTTTCTCCTCCTCTTCTCTTTCTTCTTCTTCTCCTTCTTCTCCTTCTCCTTCTCCTTCTTCTCCTTCTTCTCCTTCTCCTTCTGTTGCATGAATTCCTGGAAGCAGGCAGCTTAGGGCAGACGTGACAGCTCAGCTCCGTGAAATTTGGAAGGAACCCAGCTCATTTAAGCTCATTAATCACCCATCCCTAGGGTGGTCCTTATCCTCATGGATCAAAATAGTTTTTAGAAATATTGTATCTGTGTTCCAGCAAGGAAGCTGGAGAAGGAAGGGATGGATGAAGGAGAGGGATGCAAAAGAGCAGACATGAACTGTCTTAAAGGAGGTTCCCAGAAATTGTTACATGAGCTTGGCAGGAAATATGTCCTGATGGTTAAACTTAGCTGCAAGAGAGGCTTGAAACCATCATCCTTGCTCTGGCTAGCCATTTACCTCGCTGAAAAATATACTCTTTCTATAACTACAGGAGAGGAGAATTGGGGAACAGTTAGCAGTCTCTGCCTTTATAAAAGCTCTATTAGACAAGAAAGTAGAGAGAGAAGAGATTACTTTCCACTAACTCAAAGGGAGAGTTAGAAACAATTTAGACTGAACGAATGCATGAAAAGAATAAAAATATAATTATTAGTTATGTGATTATTGGCATGGGGGAAGGAAAAAGGAAAACACAAATGTACCCTTCTAATAGCTCCTAGGAGAAGATTCTGTGGTAGAGTTACAGTGTGCAGGCCGTGTAATGAGTCCCATCTGGGTTCCCAATTTGGCTCCACCCGGCTCTGTGACCTTGGGAAATTGCATTCCTCTCCTCCTCTCCTCATACTGAAGATGGGGATGACACTTACTTCAGGAGGTTGTGTATTTTTAATAAATAACATTTTGAACTCTTGGCTCATAGAAGATGCTCTATTTGCATTTGACCTCCTCTCCATGTACTGTATCTTTGGGAATATTTTATTTTTATTTTTTAAAATATAGTTTATAGATTTTTCACAGAGAGGAAGGGAGAAAGATAGAGAGTTAGAAACACTGATGAGAGAGAAACATCGACCAGCTGCCTCCTACACACCCCCTACTGGGGATGTGCCGGCAACCAAGGTATGTGCGTGCCCTTGACGGGAATGGAACCTGGGACCTTGGAGTCTGTAGGCTGACGTGACGCTCTATCCACGGAGCCAAACCGGTTTTGGCTGTTTGGGAATATTTTAAAAAGAAAGGAGACAACCCCTGTTAACATCAGAGACATTAAAAGGAGCTGCGATTTTTTTTTTGAAGTTTCCCCCAGATAACTGAATTTTTTTGTCAATATCCGATACTATCTTTTCTTAAGTCTTGTGTAATTGTTAAAATTTAAAATGACCCATGCACAGAACTTGCTAGTATAAATTTGCACTAGAGTGGACTTCAACATGAAGAAGCTCAAGGAAGGGAAGTTAGTCAGAGAAACACTGAAAGCGCCACGTTACAAAGGGTTCCAGGCAGAGACATTGCTGTCACCGTTAGGCAAGATGCCCAAGCCCACATTTCCATTAGTTCTTCACACCTCTGAGCACTTAGCAAACGCAGAACCAGTAATGAGGGAAAACGTGCCCTGGCCGGTTTGGCTTAGTGGATAGAGCATCAGCCTCCATTCTGAAAGGTCCCCGGTTCGATTCCTGTCAAGGACACATACTGACCTGGGCTCTGGCAGGGACTCATGCAGGAGGCAACCAATCAGTGTGTTTCTCTCACATTGATATGTCTGTCTGTCTTTCCCTCTCTCTTCCACTCTTTCTAAAAATCAATGGAAAAATATCCTTGGGGTGAGGATTAAAAAATAATAAAACTAATTAGGGAAAATGTGATGTTCCTCAGCTCTAACATTCTATAATTCTACGTGATGCTCATTCCTAGTTTTTGTAACCAACGAAAGAGGCTTCTGTACTTAATACAGTGGCACCTCGAGATACGAGTGCCCTAACATACAAGATTTTTGCTTTGAAATACGAGCAACATTTGAGATAGGAGTAATCGCTCGGATGGGCCGGCTGCACACGACCCACCAGTTTACCACGACTCGAGCGTCTCATCGTTTCCCACGCCTCAAGGTTACAGAACAAATTAAACTCATATCTCGAGGTACCGCTGTATTCCACTCACTAATTGCGACAGGCGAAGCCCAGGAGGGTTTTTTCCTCCTCTTTGAGCCCACAGTCTTTTTCTAAAAACCGCTCTGATTTCCTTCAGCGAGTTTAATTGTCCGTGACAAGTGCTGTTTCAGGACCTGCTTGGCTGGCGGATGGTACAGGCCGGGCATGTAATAACGTGAGACACCGAGGAACTCAAACCGCCCTCAAGTCCCTTCTGTTCCTAAGATTTTAAAAGTATAAACAAAGCTTTAACAATTTCTCCCAGGTGTCACGTATTCTGAACAATGTTTCTTGGTGTCACTTCCTTTAAAAATACATGAACTTTAAAGCAAGCTAACCTCTCACCTCCTGAGGGATGGAGATGAGGCAGTCTAGGGTTTTGGTGCTAATTCGCTCCCTGTCGTCTTTCAGGAAAGACCAGGGCAAGTAGGGTTGCTGTGGGGTGTTGGAGAGGATTTTGCCTCTTGATAAGCCCATATTAGTTGTTTTTAAAAAATATATTTTTAGTGATTTCAGAGAGGAAGGGAGAGGGAGAGGGAGAGAGAGAGAAACATCAATGATGAGAGAGGATCATTGATCGCTGCCTCCTGCACACCCCACACTGGGGATCGAGCCAGCAACCCAGGCATGTGCCCTGACTGAGAGTCTAGCCTTGATCTCCTTGTTCATAGGTTGGTGCTCAACCACCAATCCCCGCCTCCCCCACACCCCCAGCTGGGCTCGTTTTCATTGTCTTAAAAGCCATCTCACACTTTTATTAGATGAACATGATGTCGGAGGGAGTCAGGTGTATTTCTCTGTGCATTTTCTCTGGCTGCTCACTCTCATACTTCGCAGCTACAAAATTAATTCTTCAAAAGATAGAACTAAAAGTGCAAGCAGGAGGAGGAATCTCGTACCATTTTTAATATATATATATATATATATGTGTATATATATATATATATATATTAATTGATTTTTTACAGAGAGGAAGAGAGAGAGATAGAAAGTCAGAAACATTGATGAGAGAGAGACATCGATCAGCCGCCTCCTGCACGCTCCACAGTGGAGATGTGCCCGCAAGCAGGATACATGCCCCCGACCAGAATCAAACCTGGGACCTTTCAGTCCACAGGCCGACGCTCTATCCACTGAGCCAAACGGGTCTCGGCTCGTACCATTTTTAAAAATGATTCAGACATGAGTTCGATTGAAGTGCGGATGAAGATCAACATTATTGGGGTCAATCATGTATGTGTACTGGCTGTTCTGTTCAAAACTCCCCGTTTGTGCCAACCCAGCTCAAGACCCAGAAGCACCGACTGGAGAGCAGCGAGCTGCACTTGAACCTCCTGCGGCAGAAAGTCGCGCAGCTGGAGGAGGAGAAGCGGCTGCGCACGGGCCTGGCTGCGGAGCGGGACGAGGCCAGTGCCTCTGCCCGCAGGCTGCAGAAGCAGGTGGAGAGGCTGCAGAAGGAGCTGGGCGCCTGCCGCGAATCCAACACTGAGCTCAAAGCCAAGCTGGCCGACACCCATGAGCTCAAGGCAAGTGCTCGGCTTCGCTCCCTTGTTGCTTTTTTAAAAAAAATATATATTTTATTGATTTTTAAAAATATATTTTATTGATTTTTACAGAGAAGAAGGGAGAGGGATAGAGAGTCAGAAATATTGATGAGAGAGAGACATCAATCAACCGCCTCCTGCATGCCTCCTACTGGGGACGTGCCCGCAACCAAGGTACATGCCCTTGACTGGAATCTAACCTGGGATCCTTTAGTCCGCAGGCTGACGCTCTATCCACTGAGCCAACCCGGTTTCGGCTAAATATATTTTATTGATTTTTTACAGAGAGGAAGGGAGAGGGACAGAGAGTCAGAAACAATGATGCGAGAGAGACATCGATTAGCTGCCTCCTGCACGCCTCCCACTGGAGATGTGCCCACAACCAAGGTACATGCCCTTGACTGGAATCGAACCTGGGACCTTTCAGTCCGCAGGCGGACGCTCTATCCACTGAGCCAAACCAGTTAGGGCTCCCTTGTTGCTTTTTGTTAGTCACCATACCCTCCTCCTCATGGACACGCCAAAAAAAAAAAAAAAAAGATGAAAACTTCTGATTTTCTAGAGTTGTGGGCAAATGCACACATCACACGGGTCAGCACAGTGGCTCAGTTTAGTGGCTCAGTTTAGTGGCTCTTTCACATTTGCAGTGGAGCTGGAGATACTGTGGGCCAGGTCCCTCACACAGGCGGTGTGAAGTCGGGAAAAGAAAAACACTGCTTTAAAATGGGGGCGGCCAGGATTTTAGGGGTCAGGCAGGGCTTCATTAGGTAGGCATTTGCGAGGGAAGACATGAGAAGAGGCGGGCAGTTGTGAAATGTTGGTCTCTGGGAGCTGCATTGTATGTATCGAATAGCGAGGAGGGTAGATAGATCGGGGCGATGGGTTTCCTGGATTTGAGGTGTCCGATTTCCAGCGAATACAGAGAAGACGGGAACTGAAATGTAAAAGGATTGGGTTCAAGTATTTCCATGGCACGCATGTGTCGCTTCATGTGCGCGGATCGTATTTGAGATGTTATTACAGTGGTACCTCGAGATACGAGTTTCATTCGTTCCGTAACCTTGAGGCATGGGAAACTATGAGACTTTTGAGTCGCGGTAAACTGGTGGGTCGTGTGCAGCCGGCCGATCCACGCGATGACTCCTATCTCAAATGTTGCTTGTATTTCAAAGCAAAAATCGCTCGCTCGACGGCTCGTATCTCAAAAATCTCGTATGTTAGGGCACTCGTATCTCGAGGTACCACTGTACTTGTGTGTCACCAATGCGATGACCTTGATGTCCTGGCTGCTTGCAGGCCAGTGCACCCCTCTGGTCAAGTCAGAAGCCATTACCCCAAAGCGCTGCCACAGAGCCTCCTCAGGGCGGTGATGCAGCTGGCAGAGAGGATGCAGGTGGTTTCCTTCCTGGCCACACACTCACAGGGGGACATTCCGCTCTTCCTAAAGCTTCCACCCCGGGCGGGACCCATTGGCAGAGGCAAAAAGGGCCCAGGGAACTCATGGAACCTGCACATAAGAACCAGCAGATTTTATTATTTTATTTTTTTAAACTTTAAAAAGTATATATTTTTTTATTGATTTCAGAGAGGAAGGGAAAAGGAGAGAGAGATAGAAACATCAATGATGAGCGAGAATCATCGATCGGCTGTCTCCTGCACTCCCCCCACTGGAGATTGAGCCCACAACCCACCCAGGCATGTGCCCTTGGCTGGAATCGAACCTGGGACCCTTCAGTTCACAGGCCGATGCTCTATCCCCTGAGCCAAGCTGGCTAGGGCCAGCAGACTTCATTTTAATATTCAACTCCAGAATCACGCTACCTCCCATTTTCTCTCATTGATTTTCCAAATGATGGTGCTCTGATAGGTTGTTTATAAACGATAACCGTCTTAAGACACGTTCATCCCGCACATATGTTTGACAACGTTTCTGTAAAGATTTGCCCATAAAAAAGTTACGTGTTCAGTGAATCCTATGGACCTCTGATGCATGTATGCAGTTTTTCTAAGGAAATACACAGAGACGGTCAGCATCCTCCTGTCTCCTTAGATTAAAACGCTGGAGCAGACCAAGGCCATCGAAGACCTCAGTAAATCCAGAGACGAACTGGAGAAGATGAAGGAGCAGGCCGAGAAGAAGCTCCTGTCTGTCCGGTCGGAACTGGATACCACTGAGCACGAGGCCCAGGAGGACAAGGCGAGGGCCAGGAACACCATAGAGGTGGTGACCAGCGAACTGAAGACGCTACGGAAGTCCCTGGAGGAAGCGGAAAAGAGGGAAAAGCAGGTGGGTGGACGCTGGGGATGAAACCTTCCTACTAAGGAGAGATAGGACAATTCCAAAGCTTGATCATTGTCCACACATTCATAAACTATTTACAGAACTTTCTCTTTTAAATATTTTTTAAATTCATTTCAGAGAGGAAGGGAGAGGGAGAGAGGGATAGAGACATTAATGATAGGAATCATTGATAGATTGCCTCCTGCACGCCCCATACTAGAGATTGAGCCCACAATCCGGGCATGTGCCCTGATGGGAAATTGAACTGTGACCTCTGGTCCCTAGGTTGATGCTCAACCACTGAGCCTTGCCAGCCAGGCAATTTATAGAACTTTCTGTATCATTTCAACACCTCTGCCCGCCATCCTGCATCTTTTTTTGGCATTAAAAGAACTATTATGATTTATTGCACTAAGAAAAGGAATTCCCATTTTCATTGCACGGATGGTAGGAAAGAAAAAGACATTCTTCTTTTTTTTTTAAAAAAATATTTTATTGATTTTCTACAGAGAGGAAGGGAGAAGGATAGAGAGTTAGAAATATCTATGAGAGAGACATCGATCAGCTGCCTCCTGCACGCTCCACACTGGAGATGTGCCCGCAAGCAAGGTACATGCCCCCGACCGGAATGGAACCTGGGACCTTTCAGTCCGCAAGCCGATGCTCTATCCACTGAGCCAAACCGGTCTTGGCAAAAAAAAGACATTCTTATCAAAGCAACGGAAAGCCCGTGAAAAGCCAGGTTCTGGTTCTGGGCGGTTTTTATGATGCTCGCTGCTTGCTTCTGGAGGTTGCATCATCCCGCATCTTCTGATGCTCACCAGGCCTTCAGCCCCGGGAGGTCAGGATAAACCTCATCTCCGCAGAGATCAGCTGCAGGAAATAGCCCCAGATCTCCAACGGTGGCACCCGGACTTGAAGGCCACCCCGCCCCAGATGTGAACCATAAAGCAGGTCTTGTTTGCTTGCTGGTCCAAGGCGGAGAGAGTTATCTGGCGAGCACATCAGAAGGTCAGGCCGGAGGAAGCGTGTACCGGGCAGGCTGACCCCCGATGCTTTTGGCTTTCATCTTCCTCTCTGTCTGGGGCTCCGAGGGCTCCGGGTGGACTCCGATCCTGGGAGATTTTTCCCTCTGGCCGCCTCTGCTCTGGCTCACGTGTCAGGCAGAGCTGAGGAAGGCCAAATGACGCGTGAGTGCTCTCCGAGGCAGACCGCTCCAGAATTGAGAGCTTTGGCCATATCTGAAAGGATAGGGAGCTTAAAGCAAACCTTTTCATCAGGGAGACCAGGCTGGAGGAAGCGTTATGTCACCCACATTGGACTCAGCATAGGGAGAAGGTTGGGAAGCTAATGAGCAGAAGGTGGGGATGTTTGGAAGGCGGGTCTGGATGTAATTCCATCTTCAGGCTAGATCACACCTCTCCAAGATGGAAGGCACCTCTAGTGAAGCGTGGCCCGGGTGTCCCTGATGTATCTGCTTCTGCTTCAGCCTAGGGTCACCAACCAGTCTAGAAAATTCGATGGGGTGTGAGGCACATTTCCACCATTGTTTCCAGTCCCCCTCCTACCCTCCTCGATGTGTGTGTGTGTGTGTGTGTGTGTGTGTGTGTGTGTGTGTGAGAGTGATGGACTAATAGGAAGTCCAGAGAGTCTAACGTTATGGTGGTGATCTTTCTGATGTGATTTGAGCATCATTTAGAAGCCCTTCTGTTGTCATGAGCTCCTAACTTTCTTGCCATTGGTTCTTCCTTTAGTTTGAGCGGTGCATTGCCAGTAGCATTCTAGAGCATGAGGACTTATGACCGTGGGCATGACCACACCCCCATTTGTAAAGCACTTCCGGGTATGCAGAACACATACACAGCCATCATTTCATTGGGTTCCAGAACAGGCTCGGGAGATAGGTCTGTAGTTACAGTGGTACCTCGAGATATGAGTTTAATTCGTTCCGTAACCTTGAGGCGTGGGAAACTATGAGACGCTCGAGTCGAGGTAAACTGGTGGGTCGTGTGCAGCCGGATGATCTGCAAGATTACTTATATCTCAACTGTTGCTCGTATTTCAAAGCAAAAATCACTCGCTCGTATCTCAAAAATCTTGTATGTTGGGCCACTCGTATCTCGAGGTACCACTGTATTCCTACCTTGGCAATGAGAAATGAAATCTTAGTTAGGTCAGAGTCTTAGGTCAGAGTCTTGTTCACGGTTGCTTACTTGGAGTTCTTGAGTCGGTAGCCAATACCACATTAACTGGCTCATCAG